>CBVK0100352918.1:0-20370 GCA_900067695.1 Picea abies
TGAACCGCTCTTCCGATCTCACGCCATTCAGGATTTTTTTTGCCAAGTCTATTATGATTTTGGAGTCTCCTTCAATGATCAAACATGTGAGGTTTTGATCTAGTTCCATTTTCACTCCTTTGATAAAACCCCAAAGCTTTTCTAAATTGTTGGTGTCGCATCCGATATTTTTTGTGATGAGGCTTTGAATTTGGCCTAATATGTTTCTTATGACTGCACCATAGCCCAAGTGTCCTGGATTGCCTTTTGAGGCACCATCAAAGTTGACCTTATGGAATCCTTGTGGGGGGAGGAGGCACTTAGAGGGGCTGAGGGATTTTGAAAAAAAGGGGGGTTGCTGAGGAGGGGTGGAGTGTGCAAACGAGAAGCCCCAGGAGTTGAGGAGTGAGAGATCACCTAAGTCAGTTGGGAAGTCTTCCTTGGTCCATGATTGTAGCTGAAGAGTTTTCTGGAGATGCGGGAGGATTGTGTTCCAGAGGAGGGGGGGAGGAGATGACTGGGAGTGAAATATTCTTTTGTTCCTCTCTTTCCATAGTTGCCAAACTATGAATCCTGGTAAGAGTTGCCAGGTTCTGTTCAAGATAGGACTTTTGAAGGAACCAGAGCCCCAGTCCCCGATTGTACTTATGATGCTATTTTTAACTCATCTGGTTCTTCTAATGAATTGAGTGGCCTGGTTCTAGATGTTCTCACTAAGTGGAAATTTATTTAGGAGGTGCTCCATGGTTTCTGCCTGGAGATGGCAGAGATGGAAGATCGAGGGGCTAATGAAACCTCATTTTTGAATATTGTCCCAGGTTAAGATCTTGTTATGAAGTAGAAGCCAGAGGAAAATAGAGATTTTGGGCCAGATTTTTGATTTCCATATTGTTGTCCAGATGTTATATTTTTGAAGGTTATGGAATTTCTCTTGAAGAGTGTATCCCTCCTTGAGAGTGAAGCTTCCATGAGGTGTGTATCCCCATCTTAAAATGTCTTATTCTGTGCTTTTCCGGATTCACCTTTGGGTTGTATCTTGTTTCCAGTGCTGCAGGTCACATTCCATTGCCACTTGGAGTTCCTAATGAGTAGATTTTCAGTTTCACCAGGAAGAGCTATTGGGGGTATCTGTCCACAAATATGCCACTATGAGAGTGGTCAGATATTGAATGTGATTTTCATAGGATTGTATATTTTCTTCCAGTTGTAGGGGTGGAATTTGCTGCCAGGAATCTGTCCAGAATAGGGCATTCTGGCCATTACAGACTTCCCAGAAATCATGTTCCTGTATGAGTGGCTGGTTTTTCCAGGATGCATTCTAGATGTTGAAGCCTCAGATTTTCTCCTATATTCTTATGAGTTGATTTTGATGCGTGTTTGGGGCATTTTTGCATTTCTAGAGATTTTCTCAGATCTCTATTGGTTTTTTGATCCATCTCCACCAAATTCTTGCTCCCATGGTGCTATTTAATTTTCCAGGGTCCTAAAGCTCCATACCACTTGAATATTTGGGCTTGTAGACTTTCTCCCAGCTGACAAGGGCCCATTTTTTGTTCGGGTTGTGTCCATGCCATAGAAAGTTTCTTTGCAGATTCCTTATTTTCTTTATGACAGATTTGGGGGCAGCTAGGGCTAAGAAGAGGTAAGTTGGGATGGCTTGGAGGACTGACTTTAAGAGAACTAATCTGGATGGAAGGTTGAGGGAGTGAAAGGTCCAGTTGCTGAGACGGTTGGTGATGGAGAGTAGGAGGGAATCCCAGGAGATGTTTCTGGATGAATATTTAGAGAGAGGGAGTCCCAGGTAGTGAGAGTGTAACGTCCCCAGCCACCAACAGGTTGGGCAATGTTACCAACACAACCTTAAATTAGCCTTTAAAGCTCTGATACCAATTTGTAATGTCCCCAGTCGTCAACCCCACTGTCGAGCAACACTACTACACGGAAAATTCCCATAAATTTATATGTAACATGCATATTAAATCAAATTAGCTCATTTAACATAGATTTACTGCCATCATATAGACTTAAACATAATTAACAATAAATATCATTGCAATGGAATACATGATAAAATTACAAGCATCACAAACATGCATTTTAATTGAAATTAAACACATAATGATACTTATCTTTGAAACTGTAGTAACTCCACCAACTACATGTAGACCTTCCACGAACCTCCCAGCCTTAGACCACACTACTCATCATGCTCAGCAGTGGGTCACCCCCAAGTTGGGACTAATCTCCACCCAAGGCAAGGGAATCCTAGACTAGGCTGAGGTTACATGAAAACTGCACAGTGCAACCAGAAGGATTCTCTCCATGAGCCTTCTTATGCCCACTACTCACAGACTCTCATTCCCTACATGCTTTTTCCACTCGAGAGTATACACCTTCACAAGCATAGTCCATCGATGCTTAACCTCCCTCTCTAGGTCTCGGAAACATGCCGGATCATGAATTCTCAAAGCTCTGTAGATGGTGCTGGACTCTCTCTAGGACAAAACCACTTCCCAACAGACTCTCTCACCTAGAGAGAGCTTCTCACGAGCCTGCCAACCTGCTTCTTCTACCACAAGCCTAAAAACCCACTTCTTCAGCACACTCCTCGACTCGGCTCCAACCAGGTGAGGACAACAACAACGGTTCAACACTCATTCCCACAGGGATGAAAGTGGCAACAACATATGGGCATGGCACCAAAGGAGGCAACATCCCACGCTAAAACACGACATGGATAAGATGATTACTCAGGTGTCAGGATCCTTAGAAGACACAAAATGACTCACAGATTATTGGTTTCAGGATGCGTGACTATGCAGAGGTCAAACAGGTTAGACAACGAATCAGTCCACGGGTTTTTCCCATTAGTTTTCAAGGTGCGTGACCAGAGAAAAAAATGCAGAGGTTTATTCTCTTGGTTTTGGGTTCCGACTATGGATAGAAGAATGGACAGGATGAACCACTAAATCAGACGAAGGATGGCATAATGACTCACGGGTTACTCATTCCAGGGTTCCTGGTGGATTTCCTCATTCACGATTAGACAATGGTTGGAGAATCGCCAGACTCCACAGAACAAACCCCCAGCATGGTTCAACTCATCATCTTTTAATGCATGCACCCAGTTCAACACTTGTCTTCCTGGAGGTGCATGCACTACATTTGCATTCGTTCCCCTTTCCCGGGAACTTAGGACAACACTCATCAATTTTCCACCTTAGCCTTTAGGAAATAATAATAAATTATTATCCCCTTTAGAGGTAAGCTCCCTAGCTTATCCCCTAGGCCCACACACTTAACCTCCTCCCTTACCCAACCTTGTGAAATCTTAGTCCCCCATCACTCTTTCTTCATGGTCGGTCTGCACACAACAATGTTATATTTTATTAATGATCTTCATAATTACATATACAAAATCAGGCTCATGGCCTTTAACACCTAGGCTCTCCAGCCTAGTAACACATAAGCCCACCAACTTATCAACACTCGGCTCACCATCCTACAAAACATGTTTACAATTTATAAGTACAACTGGGGCTTGTTCTTGGGGATATTACAATCCCCTCCCCTTATTTTTTCACTATCCTCAGTGCAACTCTTTACACAACATCAACAAGATTTCCAAAATATTCATGTGGGTATTCTGCCTGCATAGCATCCTCATGCTCCCATGTCCCGTCCTCAGGACCGTACCAGGTCCACTGGACCTTTACAGTCCCTATGGCTTGATTTCAGAGCTATTTTCTCTTCATGTCCAATATGCGCACTGGATACACTTGCAAGACACCTTCTTGCTCCACCAGAATCACATTCCAATAGATTACATGAATAGCATCAGGTATATATATTTATTAAGTAATGAAATATGAAACACATTATGTACCATCATGGATGTAGGCAATGCAAGCATATATGCAATATATGCAACACACACACACACACACACACACACACAATTTTAATAACATTATAACCTGTATACAAGATACACAACATACAATAAATAGAGAATTGTACTTATCTTTTGATTGAGAAGACTTCCATATCACATGTTCTAGACCAAGGTACCAAACCTCAACAACACTCCAACCAACGGTCTCTCATTCCCCAAATGCCTGTCCCACCCCAGGAGTGTACACCTTCATTATCACACAGTCCATCGACTGCTACACCTCCCTTTCCTTGGGCTTAAAAAATAGGCTGGCTCAAGAAGTCTTAGAGCACCATGGCTCTCGGAGTTCCAACTTCCCTCAAAGGTTTCCAATCAGCAACTTCCTCGAGCTACTCTTTGTAGTCAATATTCTAACTTTAATCAACATCATCTCATCTGCATCACCCACATGCAGTTATCACGAGAAATGTAAAAGAATTCATTTAGGAACTCCAATTTAGTTCAAAAGGGAATTCAACTTTTTCCCCAAAACAAGAAATTCCATTTCATAATTCATCTTGGTCGTTTCCATATTATGAATGCAACCATCCTTGTGGTTTTTCACATGCACCAAACTGCATACCATTTTTCATGTAATGCTTCCTCTTGCATACAACCAATAAATTGTCAGTATTTGTTGTACATCATAATTCAATATGTACAAAACCTTATGCAATGATCTTAGAATTGCCTACACCTAGCAATTCAATCACAATTACCAAACAACTTAACCAAATAGAATGACTCATCATTCTATGCATATGCATGTTCATAATTAATAACAGTAAGTTTATTATTTCAATTTTCTGAATATAGAATTTTATGTAGTCTCTATTCCTGTGACTACCTAGCTTGCAACTTTCCTGTTGCAATGTTTAACAGTTCCTGAAATGTTCTCAACTTCATGAGTTAGCAACATTTCAGCCATTAGTATAATTACTTCCATGCAATAATATATATGCATGTACTTACAAACACATTCAATCAATGCATTTATTATACAATTCTATCACTTACTATGCATGAGTACAATTCTCAATGCATAATTAATCAACGCACCTTGCATTGAATTACATAATGATATTTATCTCAGTCATGTATCTCACCATCCATGAGTTGTAATTCTGGCCAATGTGTTGACACATTCTCCACACACTTCCTATTGTCTTCCAAATTAATTGGATGCCTTTCTTTTCGACCCAAACACTACAACAAGAATATAATTCTGTGGTGTTCATTAGTGTTAGCAAAAAGGTTGTAGCCCAAGTTTTATTTAAAAGTAGGAAGCTTTTAGTTCCTATGTGGCTCATAAC
The DNA here is from genome assembly GCA_900067695.1 of Picea abies. Classification (NCBI taxonomy): domain Eukaryota; kingdom Viridiplantae; phylum Streptophyta; class Pinopsida; order Pinales; family Pinaceae; genus Picea; species Picea abies. Next base: position 5,227 of record CBVK0100352918.1, read on the forward strand.
CTTTCCATATCCATACCTTGCCATATCCAACCAGGTCCTAGTTTCATACATGACTAGCTTACTGGAATTTATTCCTATAACTAGTTCTTATCTTTAATTCTTTGGTTATTACCCCATAGCCAAATTAACGTGACATTCTACTATGTCAGTGTGTGCATTCAGAAGCTAAAAATCTTTGAATTAATATAGGCCTCTGACCTTTATCACATCCAGTGGTATGCATTCAATAATATAATCATGTGATTTTATAAAATAACTCTGGCTGAGGAAATTCTTACCTAAATTTCCTTTCAACAATTATGCAAAAAGAGTAATACAAACTCATACCTACATGATTGCCATTAATAAATTTTATACTACATGAAATTCTGATGGCAGTAGAAGATTTCATGATTCTTTTATCAAACTTATAACCATCACTTCAGCTCTTTTTTGCTTCACTCCTTATGCAACAACATCACCAACACCACTTGCAAACATGGAAACATTCTTTCCTCTGGCTGACCCAACAAGCCATAACATACTTGTTGCCACAGAAATTGCAACAACTTCTTTCTCATGTGCAACTTCTTCAATTCTTCCTGGATTCCTAAGTCTTCTTGTGCTCTCATTGTAGTCATTGTACATGACTATTTCTTCCCTGAACACTTTCGACATAGTGCCCCTACTTTAGCGAGGTCTGTTGACCTCCCAGTCAAAGGATATTTCAATCTTCTGATTCGAATTGACTCTTCAGAATCGTGAATGAACCCAAAAAAATTATACACATGCCCCCTTTTCTCTTGTGTGCAGGTCCTAACAAACCCATGAGCTTATTCCTGTGCGCTTCCAAAACTCCAATTTTTAGGCACTAGCCCCTTTTTCATTAGCCCTTTCCTTCATAAGACCGTGGGATATGAGCTCATGCAAGTGTGTGATTGCGGGTGCAGGAAAGAGTGGTTTTAGACCAACCCGCTTTTCGCCCCGCAATTCACCTCCAACTTCCATGTATCACTTTGTTAAAACCGTGGTATAAAGTGCAGCCCGCTCTCATATTTTTAACACTCAAGAAAGTTCTGGCCCCACAATTCTTCCCGACCGTTGATCTCTCACTTTTGGCAATGATCTGTGATCAACAGATGTTATCCATACTTTACCTGCCTCTAGCCAATTGTCCAATCAATGACCTTTTCTCCTTTCACACACGATCTCAAATCTCCGTGATCTGTTGACACATAGCTCCCTTCCAAACCAACGACTATGATTGGTTACGGCTCTCCGGCCCTTGGGAGTTTCAACTCTCAACTATCTGCTTTTCCCTTATGGAAATATTCCAGAGTGGAAGATCTAATGACACCTGTCCTCAACAATCAGACAGTTCTAATGAAATCCGGCTCTTTCCGACCAAGACCAGATCAACATTCCTTCTACCTCCTCCTTGATCAATGATCGAGATCTCCTTTGAGACTTTGATGCTTTCATCCTCTTCTTTCCTTCAGAGAGCTCCATACCTGGAGTTCCAGATCTAGTGCCATGCGTCCACTTTTAGGTCAGCGACCAAGATTTACTTTGGCTGTTTCTCCTCCTCCTTGTCCACAAACTTCCGAAGTTGTGGATATTACGCCACCTGTCCTCCTTGATGATGGGTGGTCCTAAATCACTTCGGGACTTTGACAAGTCCACTTCTCTTATGCACACTAGGGTTAAGTCTCATGCACTTACCTCCGGATCCAATGGTTGCTGGTCCTTCGTGCTCAGACCTAACGAATGGGATCTGTTCCTCTCCTCTACACTTCCTTTGTTCTGCTGGAGGCTGATCTAATGGTCCAGGCTCCTCCCCACAACCGATCTGATGGTTGTTTTTGCTCCTCCTCCTAATATTTTGACTTCTTCTGCCTTGGAAGATTTGTCAGTATTCAAAGGCTTCCGCCTTTGACCTTTCTCTTGCGAGTCTGCCTCTTGGATATCGTCTTCACTCTCGTAAGAATTATCTCTTCTGAGATTTAAGACTTAGAATGAGTCCATCCCCCATGCACTCCTTGCGTTATCTCCTCTGATATTTTCAATTTACTTAGTTTCCTAAGGGTCTCGGCCCTTCTGTTTCCTTTCAAAGGAAAACTTTGTGCCCTTCTGGAAACCTTTTTCTCAAAGAACACCTTACTGAGTGTTTTCTACAGAGTGTTCAATAGCTCTGTGAGTATCTTCCTCTGATACTCTTCTCCCTGAACTTGATGAAGAGTTATCTCTATGCACACTTTCACTCGCTCGATGCCCGCCTGACAGAGCCCTATAGAGTTCTCAGTGACTCTTTCTCTCTCTGAACTCGACACAAAGTTATTCTTGTGCACTCCTTGCACTGTTGTTGATGAAGGTTCAACAATATCTCTCCTGAGATTCTATGAGGTTAAATTACCTTTGTCAATGTACTCCTTGCAGACAATGTGCACTGCTTTCACTTGAAAACTCAAAGAAGAGAAACAATTGAAACTTATTCAATACTTCACTAATTTACGCATTCAGACCAATCTGATTTAAGAAAACGTTCATATTTCATTTTCTTTCGGAGCTCTTCTCTCCTCTGTAATCATTTTAAGGCACTAGATCCTTTCTCTTAGTCCCCAACCCATGTGATCACGGTCCATGACCAAGCACTAGATCACTAGGTTCTTACTCTGGCCTTTGGCCTTCAGCTTTAGAAGATTTCAAAGCACCACACAAAAATCTCTCAGAGTTCCAGATTATCGAACTCGCAAAGTAGGGCAGATCAACCATCCACGTATACTCAACATCCCATGGTTAACACTTAATATGGAACCTCAGGCGTCTGAGTTACGAAACTTTGAAGCTTCAGGACTTCGGAGGATTTCACATCCACACATCTGAACTGTTAATCTCTGAACATTCCCAATCACATTTGGTGGCATCATTATGTCACATCACTTAATGTTTTCCAATTGTGGGGGCATGAAACATTGGTTTGGAGTAACCTTCATTTCATCCCATAATTATTCTGACACTGACACGTAACCCTCGGTGAAACTGCAGTTTGGATTGCGGGACTTCCTTGGATAATTAATTTTTGTGCAACTTGGGTCCCCGCAATGCCTTCTGGCCATTGATCTTGATGTATCATGATCAAAGCCACTATGGGTCCCCCGACCTTTAACTACGTTACGTAACCTCGGGCACCACTAACCCTTCTCATACAGGATGCCACGTGGTGGAATAATAGTAGTTGACTCGTGGCCCAATCAGATGGGTGTCACATGTCTTGTTCCATAGGGAATTTCAAAATTCCATAAGTTTGGAACCCATTGACACATGACACACATCCCATGTTTCCACGTCACCTCCAGGTGATTTCATCATGACTCACCACTTCGGCTCTTCAGGCTTCGAAGCTTTGGACTTCTCTCTTATTTTTCATCAACTTCATCGAAGTCGCGAAGTTTGAGGGGATTCCAGGTTAACCCTTCTGCACCTTCCCGAAGTCCGAAGGGATTCCAGGTTAACCCTTCTACACCTTCCCCAGATTTGATGGTCGTATAGAATTTCCGTGTAGAAATTTTAATACAAATTATGTATTGCCTGGATGCTCCTGATCTAACAATTATATGCCACTGTTAAATACATAATCACTTCTACAAATATTCTTGCATAATTTAAAACACGATCACCAATTGCAATATCAAGAAGAAAGATCAATCACACATAACACAGATGTTTTACTGGGAAATCATAAAGCTAAAAACCCCACTATCATATATTATGTATATATCATGGATCATGAAACAATCCCATACAAAACTCTAATCCAAGAGCTCTTAGTACAATATACAATCGTCTCACATTGTCATACAAAAATTGGCAAATTCATGTGTCAATTTACTGCTTCTAGACAACCTGCCTCCTCTGCGCAATCCATGCTATTGGAAATCCCTGCAATGAATGAATTCTCTTGCCTAGGCTGCGCAATCCTCATGGGCACATCGAGTGTGTGTGTGGTTGCATGAGTGCACTCACTAATGTCACAATTGATATTCAAACTGTCCCTTTCACCTGTTATCTCAACTGGGTCTCCAGTGGATCTGACATGCATGTACTTAATAGTGGTAAATCTTTAGTTTCATGTGAGATCACTGATTTTGAATTAATTAATAATTAATTCATTGATCTCTCACTAGCGAAAGTTCAGTTACAACTAGTACAACTAAGCTTAACTCACTTAACTGAGTTAAACTACTTCACAACTCACATAACTACACATATAACTCTGTTACAACTTTGAATCACTCAGTTACAACTAATTCAACTTGCATGTCCCACCAACCAACCTTTGAACTCAAATTTCCTATAGCTAATTGATTTTCCACTTCAGTTAAATATTTCCAAGTGCTCATTGAGAATAGATTAATATTTATTGTCCAACTATTATTAAGGGATAATAATAGTCAACATACATCTATAAATAAATTTTTCTCACCATCTATAAATAGACATCATCTATAAATAGAATTTTCTCATCATCTAAAAATAGAATTCCACCTAAAAATAGCCTGAGCCTCCATCCTAGTGTAGGTGCATAATTTTCACTAGGATCTTCTTGTTGAATCTCAACACTCCCTCTCAACAAGAAATGGATTATCCTTCACCCCGATCCTGTCTCTATGGTATTCGAATTTGCTCCTCGTGAGTGCCTTCGTCAGAATGTCTGCATCCTGATCTTCCATAGGAATGTACTAAAGCAACATGATCTTCCACTGCACACAGTCTATGATATGATGATACCAGATATCTATATGCTTAGATCTATCATGAAACACATGATTAATCAAGAGTTTAATGCAACTCTAATTATCACAATGAATCACTGTCGGATCTAAATGAGAACCAAACAAACCAACCAAGATCTTTCTCATCTAGATAGCCTCACATGTAGCTTGACTCGCTGCCATGTATTCTGCTTCCGCTAAACTGAGTGCCACAGATATCTGTTTCCTTTTGTACCAAGAAACAACTGTAGATCCGATACTAAAGATTCATGCTGATGTGCTCTTTCTGTCCATTGGGATGCCCGCCCAATATGCATCCATGGAGCCATGCAACTTCACCTCATCCATCTGTCTGTATCATAATACATACTCAAATGTTCCCCTCAGGTATCTTAGGACATGCTTACCCTCCTTCCAAAAGAGCTTGGTAGGCTTAACCATCACTTGAATCAACTGATTAACCACATAGAAAATGTCTGGTCTCGTGTTCACTAGATACATTAGCGAATTCACTAACTGTCGATAGACAGTAGCATCCACTACCTCTCCAGAAGTAGCATCCTCTTTCTTCCAGTTTTCTGGAAGAGGAGTATCCATGGGTTTGCATCCCTCCATGTGAAACTTACCTAGTATCTCCCTTGCATACTTTCCCTGAGACACAAAAAGTTCACCATCTCACTGCCATATTTCCAATCCAAGGAAATAATGAAGGAAGACCATATCCTTCATCTTGAACTACTTTGAAAGGTCCTCCTTGCATGAGTGTATCAGTTGCTCATCACCAGTTAGTATTAAATCATAAACATAAAGAACAATTATTAAAATCTTACCCTTGTAGATCCACCTCGAACCTATGATTGATTTGTCGACCGGTCTTGGGACAATTTCCCATGCACTGTTTTTGACAATGGATTCATACTCCTCCACCATTGCATCAACCCAAGTGAGATCATGCACTACTTCCTAAAAGGAATATAGTTCTATCACAATACATTTTCTCATGAGAGCCATGTATCTAGTAAATCGACCAGAAGACTGTCTCTGTCTACGCTGTGAAGTAGGGGCTCCTACATTATGTGCAACATCTAGTCTCAATCTATCAGCTTCCCTGGTGCACTTTCTGCCATTTCTGATGGATGGATCTGCATGAGTGGCTTCCTCCACTCCATGAACCTCCTCATGTGGCTGATCCACATCTTGAGACTCATATTTGGGAACCAACAGTTCCTCCTCTGCATGAAAGTCTAGCTCCCTCTCAAGCGACAACCACATGGCTTTCCCCTCATCGAATTTTATATCCTGTCGCATAACAGTCATCTTACTATTAGGAAAATACACACGATAATTATGGGATGTTTCTGTGTACCCCAAAAATATCCCAATTTCAGTAGTCGGCTCCAGCTTCTTCTTGGTGTTCTTGGTCACATGCACATAAACAGATGAGCCAAAAATATTAAAATGAGAAACATCAGGTTTCTTACCAGTGAAAGCTTCTTCAGGTGTACTCATGTCAAGTACTCTATGAGGACAACATATTTTCACATAAACCACAGTGTTGCATGCTTCCGCCCACAAATTCATTGGTAGGCGCTGATCATGCAACATCACTCGTACTGCACCCACAATTGTTCTATTCTTCCTCTCTGTGACCCCATTTTGCTGTGGGTTATGAGGTGCTATGAGTTCTCCTTGAATTCCTTCTTTGCTACAGATGTCTTTGAATTCATTAGAGATGTATTCTCCACTATTATCGCTCCTCAGAGCCTTCACTTGCTTCCATGACTCTTTCTCCACCAATGCTTTAAATTCACAGAACTTTGAGAATGTTTGATCCTTCTTCTGCATGAAGAATATCTAGAATTTATGAGAAAATTCATCAACAAAAATAACATAATACTTATGTTTTGTTTTTGAAGCAACTGATAATGGTCCACACACATCTATGTGAATTCTTTCTAGGATCACCGAAGCATGGTTCTCCTTTTCATGAAAGATGGAATTTACATACTTCCCCATGGTGAAACCCTTGCACTGATCTAACTGATCAAGTGTTCCCATTGGAAGTCCAGTAGATATTTGCTGCATAATTTTCAAGGCTTCATGATGAACCTGGCCCAATCGCCTATGCCATAATTTGCCCTCATCCCGACTCATAACTTTTTCTTCCTTTCCCATCATGGAAGCGCAAACATCTACCTCCAAATTGTATATATTCTTAACTCGAATCCATATCTTCTTGACTTGACCCGTTGTTTTATGTTGCAAGAAATATTTTTCATTGTTGAAAACAACGTCATAGCCTTTATCCTCCAACATTGCTATTGAGACCAAATTTTTCTTTAGACATGGAACATGCATAAAATATTTCAATTGAAATAGTTCACCTGAATCCCTCTGAAATATAATGGTACAAATTCCAGTTTCATTGTATCGTCCATCATTTCCCATCTCTATATTCATTTTTATATCTCTCTCCTCCAAGTCACTGAAAAGCACCTTATCTCCTGTCATGTGGAAGGAAGCGCCACTATCCAAATACCACACCGATCCCAATGCACTTGATGCCTTGAATGAGGTCAAGGAGAAGTCAAGTAAAAATTGAGAGGCAAGGGCCTCACCAGCTGCAGCTCCATCAACCTTCTTGTTCTTATTCTTCTGCGGACAATTAGTAGCGAGATGCCCATGTTCGTGACAGTGAAAACACTTCACTTTGGACAAATCCAACTTCTTGCCTTTAGAATCAGATTTTGAATGGAATTTCTTCCCCTTCCCTTTCCTTGCTTTGGAAGTCAAAGCACAATCCTCTTCATCATCATGCTTTTATGAAGTCCATCTTTGGTGTTCCGCCTGAAATCCTCCTACACCAAATCCGACCATAGTCGTTCCCAATCTGGCAATTTTTCCCTTCCATTGACAAAGTCTTGATAACTATGCCAATTTTTCGGAAGTCCTGGGAGAGCTAAGCTCACCAAATCATCATCAACGACTATTAATCCCACACTCCCCAGTTCATCCTGACATTGGAAAAACTTTGTGAGATATTTTGGAATGGAGTCGCCCTTCTCCATCTTGATCTTCCCGAGTTTATCTTTGAGCACCAATTTCCTATGGTTGTTGTTGTGTTGGAATAGATCCGTCAAAGTCTTCCACATTGCATATGGTGTGGATTTCCCATGGAGGTTTGAGACAATGTGGTCTTGTACTCGCTCAAATAGGATCCTTCTCACCTTTGCCACTTTCTTTGTCCATGCATCAAGATTTGCAACATCTACAACATCTGGCTTAAAAACATCTTTTTCAATGAATTCCTTCAAGACATTGTCTTCGAGTACTGCCTCCATCCTTTCCTTCCAAGAAATGTAGTTTGAGCTACCCTCGAGTGCATACTCTAACCTCAAGCCATTGAAATCCATTTTGATCTTGAATCAACTGTAGCACAAGAAAGTCTTTCTGCAAATTCAAATTCTATCCAATCACAAACTCAGCTTCTGCAATTTCCTGTGCTCTGATACCATGTAGAAATTTCAATACAAATGATGTATTGCCTGGATTCTCCTAATATAACAATTATATTCCACTGTTAAATAAAAAATCTCTTCTACAAATATTCTTGTGGAATTTAAAACACGATTGCCAATTGCAATATCAAGAAGAAAGATCAATCACACATAACACAGATGTTTTACCAGGAAAGCATAAAGCTAAAAATCCCACTATAATATATTATGTATATATCATGGATCATGAAACAGTCTCATACAAAACTCTAATCCAAGAGATCTCAGTACAACATACAATCATCTCACGCTGTCATACAAAAATTGACAAATTCATGTGCCAATTTACTGCTTCCAGACAACCTGCCTCCTTTGCGCAATCCCTGCTAATGGAAATCCCTGCAATGAATGAATTATCTTTCCTAGGTTGTGAAATCCTCATGGGAACATCCACTGTGTGTGTGGTTGCATGAGTGCACTCACTAATGTCACAACTGATAGTCAAACTGTCCCTTTCACCTGTTATCTCAACTGGGTCTCCACTGGATCTGACATGCATGTAGTGAACAGTGGTAAATCTTCAGTTGCATGTGAGATTACTAATTGTGAATTATTTAATAATTAATTCACTGATCTCTCACTAGTGTAAGTTCATTTACAACTAGTACGACTGATATTAACTCACTTAACTGAGTTAAATTACTTCACAACTCACATAACTACACATATAACTCTGTTACAACTTTGAATCACTCAGTTACAACTAATTCGACTTGCATGTCCCACCAACCAACCTTTGAACTCGAATTTCCTATAGCTAACTAATTTTCCACTTTAGTTAACTATTTCCAAGTGCTCATTGAGAATAGATTAATATTTATTGTCCAACTATTATTAAGGGATAATAATAGTCGACATACATCTCTAAATAGAATTTTCTCACCAACTATAAATATACATTAATTATAAATAGAATTTTCTCATCATATAAAAATAGACTTCCACCTAAAAATAGCTTGAGGCTCCATCCTAGTGTAGGTGCATAATTTTCACTGGGATCTTCTTGTTGAATCCCAACATTCCCTTCCTTCCGAATAGACCTTACGACGCAGAACAGACTCTGTTAGTCTGCGGATTTCCAAAGGAATTCACAACTAACTGCCTCATAACATTACCAGATCTAACAGTCGTGAAGGATTCTCCTTATCCCGAATAGATCCTAAGGTCCACATTACTCTGCGGCCCAACACCACTTCTGTCATGGTATTACGACACCGCTACTCCTCTCGAGCTTCGTAACATGGCCAAGGTAACCTCTTGGCACTCAGGAATGTTTCAAGGTTTGAAATTGGTCCTCAAGACACAATTTCCTCTAGAAAATATAGGTCCAATGACCACTTACCCAGCCCATTCAGGCTCAGTGTTTGAAACCATGGGTCTGAACTTGAATTTTGTCTACTTCGACAACAATTATTTCCAAAATTTTTGCTTAATTTTCCATTAACATGGCCCATCCAGGCTCAGTGATGAAAACCTTGGCTCTGATACCAATTTGTAACATCCCCAACAACCAACAGGTTGGGCAAGGTTACCAACACAACCTTAACTTAGTCTTTAAATATAAGATACCAATTTGTAACGTCCCCGACCATCAACCCCACTGTCGGGCAATGCTACTACGCGAAAAATTCCCATAAATTTATATATAACATGCATATTAAATCAAATTAACTCATTTAACATAGATTTACTGCCATCATACAGACTTAAACATAATTAACAATAAATATCATTGCAGCGGAATACATGATAATATTACAAGCATCACAGACATGCATTTTAATTGAAATTAAACACATAATGATACTTATCTTTGAAATTGTAGTAACCCCACCAACTACATCCCGACCTTCCACGAACCTCCCAGCCTTATACCACACTACTCATCACGCTCAACAATGGGTCACCCCTGAGCTGGGACTAAGATCCACCCAAGGCAAGGGAATCCTAGACTAGACTGAGGTTACAGGAAAACTACACAGTGCAACCGGAAGGATTCTCTCCAGGAGCGTTCTTATGCCAGCTACTCACATATTCTCATTCGCCACTTGCCTCTTCTACTCGAGAGTATACACCTTCACAAGCATAGTCCATCAGTGCTTCACCTCCCTCTTTGGGTATCGACAACAGGCCGAATCAGGAATTCTCAGAGCTCTATAGCTGGTGCTAGAATCTCTTTGGGACAAAACCATTTCCCAACAGACTCTCTCACCTAGAGAGAGTTGCTCACAGGCCTGACAACCTGCCTCTTCTACCACAAGCCTGACAAACTGCTTCTTCAACACACTCCTCGACTCAGCTCCAACCAAGTGAGGACAACAACAAAAGTTCAACGTTCATTCCTAGATGGATGTCAGTGGCAACAACAGATGGGCATGGTGCCACAGGCAGAAACAACCCATGCTAAAACACGACATGACTCAAGTGATTACCCAGGTGTTAGGTTCCTCAGAAGACACAGAATGACTCATGGATTACAGATTTCAAGATGCGTGACTATGCATAGGTCGAACAAGCTAGACGACAGATCATTCCACGGGTGTTTCCCACTAGTTTTCAAGGTGTGCAACCAGAGAACAAAACACAAAGGTTTATTCTCCTGGTTTCGGGTTTCTACTGTGGATAGAAGAATGGAGAGGATGAACCGCTAAAATAGAAGGAGGATGGAAGAATGACTCACAGGTTACTCATTCTAGGGTTCCTGGTGTATGTCCCTGTTCAAGGTTAGACAATGGTTGGAGAATCTCCAAACTCCATAGAACAAACCCCCAACACAACTCAACTCATCATATTTTAATGCATGCACCCAGGTCAACACTTGTGTTCCTGGAGCTGCATGAACTACATTTGCATTTGTTCCCCTTTCCCAGGAATTTAGGACATCACTCATCAATTTTCCACCTTAGCCTTTAGGAAAAAATAATAAATTATTATCCCCTTTAGAGGTAATCCCCCTAGCTTAGCCCCTAGGCCCACACACTTAGCCTCGTCCCTTACCCAACCTTGTGAAGCTTAATCTCCCATCACTCTTTCTTCATGGTTGGTATGCATGCAGTGATGTTTATATTTTATTAATGATATGCATAATTACATATACAAAATCAGGATCCTAGCCTTTAACACCTAGGCTCTCCAACCTAGTAACACATAAGCCCAACAACTTATCAACACTCGACTCACCAACCTACAAAACATGTTTACAATTTATAAATACAACTGGGGATGGTTCTTGGGGATATTACAGAGAGGGAAGAGTGCATATAGGGGTATTCATAATTTGAGAAATGTGTTGTTGGATTGCTACAGGGGTATTAGAAAATAAGAGATGTGATTTGGCCAGATTAAAGGTGGTGCCGAAGGCTTCGCTGAAATCAAAGAGGATGGAACTTAGTTTAATTGCTTCTTTCACGGTGGGGGTGTTCATTAGCAGTGTGTCATCGACAAATTGGCTGTGGGAGGCTTTCAGTTGTAACCCATGAAGAGCGAGGCCTTGAAGGGATCCATTTTGAATTGAGGCCTTGATATAGCATCCTAGTCCTTCAACCATGATGAAAAAAAGGAAAGGGGAGAGAGGGTCACCTTGCCTTATTCCTCTTGAGGAGGATAAGGGTTGAGAGAGGATGCCTTTGATGAGGATTGAGAAAAAGGTTGAGGAAATGAGGTTCATTATCCAAGAGATCCAATCCTTGTTGAAACCAAAAGTCGATAGGAGAGCTTTCATGTATTTCCATCTTAATTTTTCAAAATATTTTGAAAGGTCAAGTTTTAGAGTCATACCTGGAGTGTGGGTGATTTTGAGCGAGTGAATGATTTCATGGACAAGTATGATGCTGTCCATGATTTTCCTTCCTTCGACATATCTTGATTTCTCCTTGGAGATGATGAAGGGGAGAATTGTCTTGAGTCTTAGAGATATGAGCTTGGAAATGATTTTGTAGATCACATTGCAAAGAGCTATGGGTCTGAAGTTCTTCAGATTTGTGACCCTTTATTCTTTGGGAATTAGAGTGAGGAAAGTGGCATTTAGTGTTGGAAGAACTTTTCCTGAGCTGCTAGATTCCTCCACCATATGCCACACTTCCTCCCTGAACATAGGCCAACAAGAGTGGAAGAAGCCTGTTGTGAAACCATTTGGACCTGGAGCCTTTCCTATGGGTAAATCTTGAATAGCCCTATCCACTTATGCTTGCATTATTGGTGTCATGAGAACCTCATTCTGTTATTGGGTGATTATAGTTGGGATATTTTGGGTCATCCACTCTATTGCCGAGGTGCGGTCCACATTGGGTTCTGAGAGGATATCCTTGTAGAAATCTGTCAACTCGTGCATTATTTCCTAATGATTTAATAAGGTGTTTCCTTGCGTGTCATCCATATTTGTGATGCGATTGATGAGGCATTTGTGGATCATGGAACGGTGGAAGAATTTGGTGTTTTTCTCTCCCTCATTGAGCCATTGAACCCGTGATTTCTATCTCCACAAGATTTCTTCCTGCTTGTGTCTTTCTTTTAGTTTCCTTTTGGGTTCATTCTCCTCCTGCTGCTGAGTGATTGTATATCTTGAATGAATTATTTGTACCTGAAGTTTCTCTGATTTTTGTTCCAACATTTTCCTTTCCTGGAAAATGTTCCCAAAGACTTCTTTCTTCCATTTGAGCACTTGTTGTTTGAAATATTTGATTTTTTGTTGGAAGCAATCTATTTTTTTACCTCTCCATGTTTCCGTAGTGCTCCACCAGTGATGGGCTATCTCCTGGAAATCTGGATGGGAGAGCCAAAATTTCTAAAATATGAAGGGTTCAAGCTTGGGGGTAGCAATAGTGTCAACCCAGTGCTGAACCGACCAGTGGTCCAAGACTACCTTCGAGAGGATGTTGGAATCTACTAGGGGCCCTTCCATAAGGATATTTTCCTAGATGAGGAAGCGATCAAGCCTGCATGTTATTTGTTGGTGACCTAATATTTTGTTGGATAGTTGTAGGTGCCATTTCCATTCTCAATATATACTAGTCTGATGTTTTCTATGAGTTCCTAGAATTTTTCACTGTCTTTCTCCAGGCTCTTTCCCCCCCCTCGTTTCTCCTCCAGCGTAAGAATCATGTTGAATTCACCCCCTATTATCCATCGCTTGCCTTCTGCTAAAGAACCTAGGTAATCCAGGCTCTGAAGAAAGAGGTATTTGTCTTGGATGTTCTGTGGTCCATAGGCATTTGTGATCATTCCTTCCTTGTCTGAGCGTATGGCTCTGTAGTGCATTATGATGGTACCTGGAGTGGAAAATCCCTGATCAAGGATGACTGTAGTAGGATTCCATAGGATGGCCAGACCTCCCAAGGACCCTTTTGAGTCAGTTTGATAGGATTCATAGTTATGCCAACATCTTTTGATGATATCTTTTGTAGTTTTCCCTGCACATTTCGCCTCTTGTATCAAGAATATATCAGGGTCTTCCATTTTGATACAGTTTCAGAGAATCCTTCGCTTGGATTTTTCATTTAGGCCTCTGATATTTCAGGTGAGGATCTTCATAGTTAACAATTTGGTGGGTGTGATAAGGAGCTATTTGAGAGCTTGTGAATCTGTCCTGAGTTGATCATATAGTTTCCCTCCTCCTTTGTTAGCTAGTGAGCTGATTTTCTGCCCTGTCGCTTGTTTTCTTTTTGGTGTCTTCTTGGATCTAGGTTTGGGTCTATGTTGATTCCCAGCCTGGAGGTGGTCCCTGCTGATGAGACTAGAAATACCTTGTGAACTTTCCTTAGTTGGTCCTCTGGTAAGGTATGGAGATATTTATTGTTGAGTGATTCTTCTAGCCTATCTAGGTCGATTTATGTTAGGTCTTGCTCATCCATTTCCATGACTGTGTCTTCTTCTCTTTCAGTTTCTTTCCAGGAGGTTGGGTGAGTCTGTGGATCTGCCTGATTTGCTGGGGTCTGAAGCCCTAGAGACGGTTGATCTTCCTTGCGCTTGTTGTGTTCTTTCCCTGCATTCTTGTGGGGGTTTTCCACCTATTCTACCTCTGGAAGGCGATTGAGGGCTTCAAATGAGTTGTTGTTCAGGTTCTTTTTTCCGTTGCTAGTTGTGGGATTATTCTGAGCTTGTTTCCTTAGATTTTGAACCTGGAGAAATCCTTCCTTTTGTTTATCTTCAACTTCATTTTTGTGGGGGGAATTTAGAGGGAAGTCTTTGAAAAGGTGCCCGTGTTCATGGCATTTTTTGCATCTGAAAGGGATGTGTTCATAGTCTATGGTTTGGGCCCATTCCTTGTCTTGGTATTCTAGGGTAATTGTGCCTGGTAGAGCTTTGGAGATGTTCATGTGGACACATATTCTTTCATAGGAGGTGTATTTTCTCTATTTGGTAGCTTTAGAAGATTTGACATAGTTACCTAAGGTGTTACCTAAGCCCATTAAAATTTCCTCTAACCAAAAATCTTGAGGTAGGGAATAGAGGCGGATCTAAACCGGTGCATAGGCGAAGTTTTCCTTTTCTGGGCATAAGCGATCCATCCAGAAACATAGGTAGAGACCAACAAAGTTGTAGAAATATGGTTCTCCTTCAAATATCTGGTCCTTGTCCTCTAGGTTGTAGAATATTACTGTAAAGAATCCTTTGGAGCTTAGTTGAAGCTCATAGTCTCCCTTGGGTTTCCACCACGCCTTGATCCAGGGAGCTAGGTGCTTTTTTTAGGGCCTTAGACCTAGGAATTTTCCTATGAGGGCATGGTCCCTCATGAACTATGTGTGCTCCCCTATCTTGGCAGTTTTGATAACATACCTAGGCACAACCGGGGCTTGGGGGATACATTTTTCGGGTATCTGTTAGGTCCACATATTGCA
>CBVK0100352919.1:0-20370 GCA_900067695.1 Picea abies
GCTCTTCCGATCTCACTTACATAAAGACCACAATGCACCCCGACGTGTCTTTTCACAATCAATTGTTAGAAAAATCATAAGAAAACATTGTTTGCTACAACAAACCTCTCATCTCATGAAATACAATGTCAAAAACCTTAGAAAGTATTCTCATAAATGAGATAGCCTCAACACAGGTGACCCAACAGAATTGTGGGCCTTCACTGGTAGGCTACCTCATTCTGACATGAAGTTAATTCGAGCAGTTAAGGGACTAGTACAAGATTTATGGCATGTGAACACTAGGCCTTCTTCCACCCAAAAATATGTACTAAAATTGAGAAGTGGATCTAGGGATCGTGAACCCCATATTAAACACTTTATTGACATTATAGAAAGAATTGTATGAGAGATTTAGGACACTACATAGTTCATTTAACTTGGACCAAAGATATTTACATAAATGCAAGCCTTGGTATGTTTGAATAAACACAATTCGTAACACATGTTGTTGTAGATATCACATTGAGTATGGTTATTATTATGACACACACAAACACACACACACATATCTATATATATTTTGTTTTTCATAACACCCTTTTGCAGGAATGCTTAGTATATTGACGGTGTCATCATCTAGATACTTTATTCACAACATTTTGTGTATAAGGCCAGAGGGTTGTACATTTTATCAAAAATATTTATGGGATGAGGCATGCCCCAGGTCTAGTGCAATCACAATACTGAGCAAGTGCATCCATGTAAGTGATGAGTATGAATTGGGGAGGAAGGAGGTTTCCTTACAAAGCTTTAAACATGTCACATATGATATTGATGGAGGACATGAAAGAAAAAAAGATACAATTGGTGAATTCCCAGGTACAAGTATGTGACTTTGTGAAGGACTTTATCGAAAAGACATGTGGCTTGATGGAAGGATGAGCATTTTAGAATATGTAGAGATACATTTCTCATTAGTATTGTGTTATCAATGGTTGATTTTGCTGAGAACTACACCATTCAAACACAAAATGAGTTTCAAAGACAATATTATCACTCAGAGAAGGTCAACATAATGGTCCATATCACATATAGGCTTGGGCCAAATAGTGGGACCTGAATCTAATTTTTTTCCCAAAAACGTTATGGGCCTGCATGAGATCCATCTCATCTATAAAAAAAAATTATGGGCCTTCATGAGAGCCATCTCATCCTAGTTCCTTGTTTCTTCATTGAATTTATGAGGTTACACTCAACTTTAACATAGGACAAATCCCCTCTATATCAATAATATTCAAGCCCTATTACATCTCTATGACCTAAAAACGTTTTTTTCCCATAGAGATTATGTAACCTGAAATCAGTTTTTTTGCCAAAGCATGTATGCGCCTACATGAGCGCCATGTTGTCCCAGTTTCTTGTTTCTTCACCAAATTTATGAGGCCAACATCGACTTTAACAAAGGATAAAGCCCCTTGGGATTAACAATGTTCAACTCCCATTTCATCTCTACGACCTCCAAAAAAAAATCATTTTCTACTAGCATTAGTGACCTTGGTTGAGGCTGGAATTGTGAACATGTTAGTCACATTGGTCAAAAGCATATCACTACAAATGTAAACATAGGAATACCACATTTAACCTTTGTAAAGGGAAAATCTACATGCATGGTACTCGTAAACAAGCTGCTAGAAACCAAGGGTTAAAACCATTTGGCCTGAAATGGTAAGAGGATAGGTGGACAAGGGCAATGGTACTTTTCAAGAACTTGCAGAGAAGTGACAGATGATGGTTCATGGTTTGATAGATGGTAGTTGGGTGGGGCAGGTTGCAACCATCTCACTGGTCTTTGAATAGATCTGATGGATATAGTGGATTTAGTGTTCAATTCACATATGCTTCTATAAGAGGAAGTACCTTACGATGTAATTAAGTGTTAAATATAATTCTTCATTGTAATAAGTTTTCTAATTTGTTATTTGATATGAACCCAAGAGACTTCGGTTTGAAAATTATGTAACCCAGCAAGCTTTACTTTGAAAATTTAAGATTATCTCAAAAGGAACTTTCTATAGCCCACTATGAAAGAGATGTGTAATTCCTTCTGTGTTCAACATGGAGTTGAAAAGTGACATTTAAAAAATATATTAATTCCTTATGTGTTCATCTTAAGTGAAAACAATCTTATTCCGTGCTTTCTACTTGGGATTTTGAGGGAGATGTGTAATTCCTTCAATGTTTAATATGGAGTTGACAAGTGACCATAAATAAAATATAATGTCCACATTAATTATTAAACTATTTCAATATCATGTTGATTTCTCTAGACCCATCATAAATCTCGAGTAAAGATATAGATCTATGGTGGTTTAACTCTATGTCCCAAAGATCTTGTTGAATGGAGGAGGACTATATGATTTTTGGGTAATGGTTATCACATGTAGAGGTGGAAACTATAATTTATTATTATGTTTTTTATTTTTTTATTTTTACAATTATTTTGAAAAGCTAATTATTAATGAAATTGCAATTTTATATTTATTTAAATGGCATCTTTGAATGTACAAAAACTCCATAACAAAGCCATATATAATATAAACCATTAATATATGCTATTTTAATTATCCTTCTACATTTTTAACTCAATTTT
The DNA here is from genome assembly GCA_900067695.1 of Picea abies. Taxonomy (NCBI): domain Eukaryota; kingdom Viridiplantae; phylum Streptophyta; class Pinopsida; order Pinales; family Pinaceae; genus Picea; species Picea abies. The sequence continues at coordinate 2,633 of CBVK0100352919.1, forward strand.
GAATAAAAATCATAAAAAAAATGCCAAAAATCATGCTTAACAAATTCTTAGAATTTAGCATGTTTATAAAATGTATAGTTCAAACTCCTAAAATTTGGCATGGTTATAAAATGTATAATTTGATTAGTAAAAAGATTTTTTCAGGGAGTTGAATCCATTTATCCATTAAAAAATACAATTTAAACAATAAAAAATGATGATTTCACCAAATTTTTGTAAAAAAAAAATTAAAAATTAAATATTTAGATAATACCTAAATAATATTATAATACATATTAAAAAAAAATCTAATAAACTCATATACATTCTAAAAAAATCTTTTGTTATGAAATTAGACACCTTACTTTCTTCATTTTAAACGCCTTCTATTCGCACACAAAATTATACATAATTCTGAAACATAAAATATGTGCATACATATACAATACAATGGAAAACATCATGGGAAAAAAAAAATATGGAGAGTTTATAAATTTTGATAAACAAATTAGACCGACGGATGCCCTAGGTAATCAAATTTATTTTATTTTTAATTATAAGAAAAAACACGTGAATCAATTATGAGGTTCAAACATGTTACACGTGGATTCAGCATCAAACATGTTACCAAACATTAGGGATGACTCATGATGACACATGTCACTTATACTTTGAGGTCAATAATACTATCATGAACTTTTCTTTTCGCATCATGATTTCCCCAGGTATACTAAGAATATTCCAGCCATATTTAATCCTGTCCATAAAAAACTTATTAAGCACTAAACCCCTATTAAATCTGCCTATTATCAATAGGTATACACCTTTCGACGTAATTACCTTATTCCACTTTTACCTGTAAGAAATTTAAGCTTCCACATAACTAGATGCAACCATCATATGCCTGCCACATTCTCACGTCTTGCATTCGAATCCATCTCCACTCTCCAGCCCCGACCCTGATATAAATATTTCACTCTGAAACGTCTATGAATAAATACAGGTGGCAACAACACAAATTGGAGTTCAGGCGGAGAAAGCCCGTGGACGAAAGCAGAAGAATGAAGATGAGGAAGGAAAAGGAAACGAAAGAGCGCAACAAGAACGACAGCAGCGTCGCAAACCCCAACTCCACATCCTCCTCTCTGCATAAACAACCGCAACCCCATGAAAGTAAAGGAGGAGGATCAGGGGTACGATTTCACTGGCAGGGTCTAGATCCCCAGACCGATGATAGCCTATTATACAAAACCTCCACCAGAGGCTCCAGTTTGCATCCCGTGCGGTCGACGAACGAAAAGAAGGCGGTCAATTGGTGGTTGGCCTGCTTTCTGGCCAACGATTATCTCACCCGCCGAACATTGTTGGGGAGACCGTCGCCGCCGCAGGATTCGGATCCCAAATGCCGCCATGAAAATAATGATAAATCCAAGCCTAAGCCGCCTCTCTAAATCAGGACGAATCTGAAAGCAGAAGAGAGAAAGAGAGGTTGTATTATATGCTCGCAGTTTTTTTTCGAACAGGCGACGTCCACCTCCCTGGTATTTTGAATCCTTCTCAGCTAGCGGCTTGGGTTGGATTGAAGTGATAAATACTCATCCATATATCCTTCGCCGCTCCTTAACAAAAACTCTCCCGTTTTTTACTTATTGCGAGGACAGTAGTCTCATGTTCGAATCCTGGGGGCAGATGATGCCGTGTTTCAATAAATTCATTTTTGTGGAGAGTTACTTCCATTGTAGGTTTTCAAGGAATAAGATGCATTTTTCTTTGATATATTGAAGTGGTCGATGGGGAGAAAGAATATGGGTAGTATAGCCCAACCAATTTCAGATATAGCGGAAAAGTGATAGGAATGTAATGTGTGTTTGAGGTCCGCGAACTTCTTGGAGTTTGGTTGGTTCGCCTCGAATTAATTGTGATGGAAAACTTATTTCATGTAATACACCACGGATATGGCTTCCTCTAGTTTTGGTTGATTTTTTTGGGGGCAGAGAACGGTCTTTTTATTAGAGAAAGGTGTTTTTATTAGTGGTAGTTTTAGTGTTATATTTTTTTGTTTTTTTTTTTGGAATATTTTATGTTTAATTTTATCTAAAATTTGTTTAGAAATTATTGGATCTGTATATTTAAGTGGTTAATTTTATATAATTCTAGTGTTTTAAAGATTTTTTCACAAACTGAATTCATTTCTGCATAAAAAAATGCAATTTAAACAATATAAAATTATTATTTTCTACAGATTTATATCATTGATTCATCAAATAAAACCAAAACATAAAACAATTAGACAATTTTTCCCAATTTTAAGAGTAAGTAAAACCTCTTGAATTTTGAATTTTAGAAATGGCCATTTTAATAATTTTGTTGTTTTCCCTTAAAAACTTCCACAACATTTTTATATTTTGACATTGCCACATGGCATCTTAACCAATTTTATTGTCGTCTAGTTTATCCTACTTAGCTGCTGCACAATGCTTTCTAATTTTAGTACTTCCATGCAAAATTAAATTAATGTTTTCTAATTTTAGTGCTTTCATACAAAATTAAATTAATGTTTCTAATTTTAATTCTACAAAATTAAAATTTTTAAATGAATCGGTATACTACTTTACAATGCAATGCAGTTGTATAAATCAGTATACTACTTTACAATGCATTTTTATCCAGTTTAGTTTTTTCAAATGAATCAGTATATACTACTTTACAATGCATTTGTAAGAATGAGCATACTACTTTACAATGTATTTTTATCATGTTTACTTTTTTATTCTTTGAATTTCTACATGACCATAAAAATTTAATAACATTATTAGTACCCAAAAGAGATTACTGTTTTATTTTTAAATATTATTTTAATTAATATTTAAGATTAAAAAAACATAACTGTTTTATTTTAAAATATTATTTTAATCAATATCTAAGAATAAAAAACATAAATCTAAACTTTTATGAGTTAAATACTTCATGAGTAATTAAATTTTTGGATTCCACAAGCTTTTTCATTGCAAATCCAACAAATAATCCAATTTCTCGATAAAAAAATATCTGGGCCATTCAGTGTGTCTGTTTGTACCTATGTCGATTAAATTCTCACGCTGAATTATAATGTTTGTTAAATTGAAATGTCTCACAGCCGTCTTTAATAGCAACAAGCTAACCAGCGCCATGTATTAGCAAAAACGAAACATAAAAACCATAAAAACCAACAGGCCATGCTAATTTGAACTTGAAGCTTATCCACCCCAAATTTCATACACCAAATAAGTTTTGTAATTTTTTTACAGGTTACAGAATTGGATTGGCATTGTTAGAGTTCAATCACTAGGGAAGTAGCTTACTCAAGCAAGCACAATATGCAAATGCTACAGAACTATAAAACTAAACAGAATTAATAATTTAAATAACGTGAAACAAAAAGAAGGAAATGAATAGAGTCTTAACCTTTTATTTAACAAGCTTAGTTGTCAAGCAACAAGTCCCTGCCAAAAGAGTAGGAAGCACGTTTAAATAGAAGGAAATGAATAGAGTCTTAACCTTTTATTTAACAAGCTTAGTTGTCAAGCAACAAGTCCCTGCCAAAAGAGTAGGAAGCATGTTTAAATAGGTTGTGTGTTAATATTATGTTATAAGAGCAGTTTTACACTCCATGGACGTGTGAAAGAACAATGGCAGTTTGGAAAAAACACTTCACAGCAATACAAAAGGATAGGATAGTAAGAGAATCAAATAATTATTATCGAATCCAAATATAAAAATGTTTTATTACACCTGGAAAGAGATAGCTTCACAGCTCGAATCTCGTGAGCCCTACAACGTTTTCCAGAAATATGACCTTTGTTGCATGCCTCACAAATGTGCATTGATAGCGCAACATTTGAAATGTACCAGATCAATGGCAGATGGGGTGAAAAATTAAACACACCAGATGCACTGCCGCCTTGAGTTTTCGTTGGTTGAAAGCAACCTCCAATGTCAAAAACCAACAATGAGCTAGACTTGAAATGCAGACCTCCACGAGCAGAACTGATCAGAACTGATCACAAGCAGTTCAAGCGCGGTGTTATTTCTTGAGCTCGAGATTCGTGAGTTCGAAGGGCAGATCATATCCCTTTGGTTGCACGAGATTCTAAGTTACGGAAGTGTCCAGAGGAGGTCAACTGTCGCTGACCATCGTGGCTCGGGACTTTCGTGAAGGGAGAATGCCAAAGTCTGATACTCCAACTCGCGAGGTCACGAGTAGCGAGAGGCGCTAGTACTTGGGCTCTAGTCGACAGTTACATACAGAGAGCACTGACCAGAAAGGGGGCCCGACCCGTATCTCCATCTCGGGGATCAGGAGTTCAGAAAAGGGAGCCGAGGGTCTTTGACCCACGAACTCGCGAATCGTGAAAGGGAAAGAACTTTTAGAGTTGGACCCACAGTATCAGGGGGCAGTCTCAGCCGTCCATTTGAAGCGGACACCTGGCGCACGATTAGGCTCCTCGCCTTTTCGCCCATCGCAGTTATGATAAGAAAAGTCCAGCATCGTCGTATTCCCGATGTGCGAGGTGCCGAGAGTGTCCAGGACCCGGAACCGGACCCACAACAACACCGAAGTGAATTCGGGACTGTCATATCTAGAGGGACGCGTGGTGCCAGATTAAGCCACCTCGGCGTTTCGCTCATCGCGATTTCAAGAAGCAAGGAGTAGCTCCTTCCCATTCGTGAACATCGAGGGCACCTTGGGGATCAGCACGTGGTCACAGCCCATGGTCACTTGGAAAAGAAAAGAGTTGTTCAGGAAGGGCCGAAGGCGTCATGTATGATTCATAGAAGGAATTACCGTGGCTTCCAAGTGCCATTTGATCCGACCTCGGTCTCGGTGTTCGCTTGGATTAAATGAAGGTGAGAAGGGGTGGTTGAAACCTCTTCTCATTCATTAAATGAAAAGAATGGAGGGTCTAGAAAGCGGACTGCTTGAGAGGGTCCTGTGTACCCATTTATCCAGAGAATCCATGTCGAGTTCTCGACTAGCCGGAGAAAGTCTGCACACGCTAGCTCAACATTTACTGGCTGAACTACTCCTTCCCTACAAAGGCCATGCGAAGTTAAGGAGACATCTGATGAAGGACTTCCACCTGAAGATTGATGGAAGAGACGCTATGCCTTGGAGGGTGAGCGTGCCTCTGTTGGGCAAGTCTGCCCAAGTATATGTACTCAGTTTTGTCATTTTTGAAGGTATCGATGGTAGAGCGAAGCTCCCGATTGTAAAGTTTTAACAGATATCTTAGCTCTGGTTATGCATTTGTATGTAAGATTTCTTGTTTAATTTCAGACAATCTTTCTTTTCCCATCTAAGTTTTCATCTTATACTAAGAGAGTTTGTGATCGACTCATTCGCACAAATTATGGCAATTATGTTGTGATAAAGGATTTATTGTGGCACTATTGTTTTCTCTGGTTTTCTGTGTTTGAGCGTAAGAAGATCTTACATTTAGATGTCTTCTTCTACAGTCTGTTAGGAAATTGATGTTTATGACACGCCTTTGCATCTCCCTGATACAAGTCTTCCCCCTACTCACCACTATACTACAATTCACTGTCTGAAGTTATATAAGACCTCACTTGCCCATGCATGCTTGGCCTAGTTTCGGAGTTAGAACCACATCGTTTGAGTTAACCTCCATTTGATCACCCCATTAAAAAAATCATGACATAAAACTGATGGGCATTGGGCTCTTCTCCTGCTGCAATCTAGGGGTGACTTTAGACGCTAACATCTCTGGCGTCGTTGCCCGGGACGAAGTTGAAAATTTTCCCAGGGATTGAACGACATTGAACCTCTGATTCTGAAGGTGCATCGGGTATCAGAACCTTTGAATATTTCTACTGTGCACCTGGTGACTCCATTGTGACGACTCCACTGGGGAGAACCTGCTCTATTAATTGTGGCTTTCAGAGGCAGACACACGTGGTCTCATCCACAACTGCCTCTAGCTACACCTGAAACTGATCCAGAGGTGGTTCTCAGAAAAGGAAAGGCCCCTGAAGAAGAAGCTTCCATCGCTGAAACAGGTAATCCACCATCTCCTTCTATAGAAACTCCATTTTCTCCTCCTCAGTTTCTTAATAGACCTCCTTCAGAGGTTTCCCGTTTCCTAAATTTTAGGAGTGCTCCTGCTGAGTTTTCCCCTCCTCGCCTGGGATTGGAGGGAGAAATCCTTGTCACTCCCCTCTCTTCTGAAGCTGTACCTTGGCGAAGGCCCAGGACTGCAGAAGATTTCCCCACTTCTGTACAAAGAGGAGCACCTGCTGACTTGAGCTCGTTAGCCTTCTCCTTAAATCCCCTCTTGTTTCCCACTCCACTTCAAGACTCATTCCCAGTAGCCCCTTCACGAACTCCTTCTCCTCCAAGTTCTCCCCCACCTAATATTCCTATGGCTGGTGCTAATCCCCCTCTAAATAGAATGGATGCCATAGTCGCTGCCAGATATTCCCCCTTAATCCTACCTCATCCGATGAATCCTCTCCCTGCTGGAGATTACTTGAAATACATGCCCAAGTTCACTGGGGAAGGGGATGTAACTGCTGAAGAGCACTTGGATGCTTTCTACAGTTATGCAGACAATCTGAACATTGAAAATGAAGATGTCTGGATGAGATTTTTCGTCCAGAGCATGGATGGCAAAGTGAGGAAATGGTTTAGAGGATTGGCCCCCAGATCTATTGCTAGGATCGAAGCCCAGGATAGTGCTTTCCTGAGGCAGTGGGGCGACAAGAAAGATTTCATGTATTACATGACAGTGTTTGGATCTTTGAAGAAGATGGATGGAGAGTCTGTCTTTGACTTCTCCAAAAGATTCAATAAGATGTATAACAAGATCCCTGCCGAAATAAAGCCTTCAGAAGCCTCGGCCAAGATTTCTTATGCCAGTGCGTTTGGACCTGATTTCTATCTTTTATTGAGGGAAAGAAGAGCCACCTACTTAACCCAAATGCAAGATGCAACCATAGAAGTGGAATCCAATGTATTAGCAGCTGATAGGCTGAGGAACAAGGCCGACGCAGACAGAAGAAAGGGTAGATCCGAAACCTCAACTTCTAGCCCATCGGTGCCCCACCCTCAAATGGATAAACTGACAAAAATGGTGAAGTCTCTGTCGGCAGAGATGGAGCGGATGAAGGTGGAAGGGAGACAAGCATACAAGGGCCCTTAGAGTGCCGAAAACAAAGGAGGTTTCAGGAGGCCAAACAATACCACTTCCCCAACCATGCAAATGGAGAGGGGAAGAGACAAAGAAGACCAGAAGATTCAGGCCCCCTTCCAAAACAATTTTATGGCCGAGGAAGAAGAAGGGGAAACAGTTGAGCTTGATCCTGAAATCCATTGCTTCGGAGAAACTCCTCCTTTTCCTTATCTGACTCAATCATCATACGAGGAGTCTCTCATAAACAGTCAGCTGAATGAACTGAGCAAGGAAAACAAGACTAGTGGCTGCCAAGGTAGGTATGACCTAACGTCTCAGAAGAAGGCAGTAACACTTGATGTTCCTGAGTAGTCCACTAGAACAGAGAGGCCTGCCAATGAAGTAGCGGATAGTCACAAGGGTTAAAAACACCAACCCCTCTCTCCCATAGTCCAGAGTCATGCCCTCGAAATAAGAGAAATCCCAAATCTTACATCTTCTTTTAATTTCGAACATGAAATTCAAAAAATCAGAATCCCTGTGCCCCTAACTTAGTTGACTAAACATGAAGGGTTCAAGAGATGCTTCTTTGAGATTTTATAGTCTGAGGTCTCAAGCCTTCCCATAGACTCCATCAATCTGCAAGATGAAAAGCCTATAGTTATTCTAGGTCCTATGGTAGAAGACAGGAATGACTCATCCCCTCCCTTCTACACTTCTTTGAACATACATGATAAGGTACTACACAACTGCTTGATGGATTCCGGGGCTTCTCACAACCTCATGCCCAAAAATGTCATGGAAGAACTAGGACTAGAAGTCACCCGAGCCTATCATGACCTCTATTCCTTTGACTCCAGGAAAGTTCAATGTCTTGGGGTTATCAAAGACCTGGTCGTGACCTTGTTTCAGTTGCCTATGAAAAGTGTGGTCATGGATATTGTAGTGGTTGATGTCCCCCCCAAGCTCGGTATGTTGTTATCAATATCTTGGATAAAAAGACTGGGGGGAACCTTGCAGATGGACCTCACATATGCTACTATCCCAGTGTTCGAAGGAGAGCATAGGAGGCTATATAGGGAAGCCCAACTGGCCTATATTATTAATGATGAAGCCAATCCTACCAACCATCCCATTTTCGCCTTGGACACTGATTTAGGTTCCAGTTTACTGCAACTCACTCATGCTCCCGAGCCTCCTCTTGAACTCAGAAAGCATCCCACCACTCCTCGTGAACTTCCTCCCTCCATCACCCCCGTTTGGAAAATGTTTTTTGATGGAGCCTGTTCTAGGGAAGGCGCTGGTGCTAAGGTGTTTTTTGTGTCACCCGCCCAGGAAACCATATCTCTGTCATACAAATTAGAATTTGAAACCACCAACAATGTGGCAGAGTATGAAGCCCTTGTTCTAGGATTAAGAGTTGCAAGGGAAATGGGAATTCAGGAGATAGCAGTGTTTGGAGATGCAGATTTGGTGGTCCAACAAATCAGAAGCGCTTATCAGGCTAAGCACCCTCGACTCAGAAATTATAGGAATGAAGCATGGGACCTAATTGACAATTTCTTCTCAGCCTTCAATATCTCTTTTATTCCAAGGGAGAATAATGTTGTCGCCAATTCTTTAGCTGTCTCAGCCATTTTTCTCAAAGTTCCTCTGCCGCCTATGGTCGACTCTGATGTTGAAACAAAATATAGGCCCTCTGTACCGGACAATGTCAAGCACTGGAAGGTATTCAAAGATGATCTGGAAATCGAGAAATTTCTCCAATCTGTTGATGAATTTTCTACGTTGCACATTGATCAGGATCCTGATACAGAAGATAACCCTCACCCCGAGGTGTTTTTAAATAAAATTGCTAACCACCAGATTATTCAGCTGCCTAGCAATCACATTCCGAGGGGACTTATTCCTTTAGAAAGATTGTTCGATGGGAATAACGTGGCAGTGAAGGGTAGAGTTTCAGGTGAAGGTGTTGACACAACCGAGTGCAACATTGGCACACCGAAGGAGCCTAAGTTTGTCAAGTTGTCAAGCAGTTTAACCACAGAACAGAGGGCCGAATATACTGAGTTGCTAAAAGAATTTGTTGATGTGTTTGCATGGACCTATGAAGACCTCAAGACATATGACACGTCTGTCATTGAACACAAGATCCCACTGAAGGAAGAGGCTAAGCCATTTGGGTAGAGGCTAAGATAGATAAATCCCATGTTGTTGCCTATCATGGAGAAAGAAGTAAAGAAGTAGAGGCCCAGATCATCGTCCCCCTGAGGTATTCTGAATGGGTGGCCAATTTGGTTCCGGTAAGGAAGAAAAGTGGAGAGATCAGGCTTTGTGTCAACTTCAGGAACCTGAACAGGAGCTCAAAGAAAGACAATTATCCCCTGCCCAACATGGAACACATATTGTAGAGGGTAACCGGTACGTCTAGGATTTCCATGATCGACGGTTTTTCTGGCTATAATCAGATATCGGTCATGCCTGAAGACAGAGAAAAGACAACCTTTACCACCCATTGGGGCACATTCATGTATGCCAAAATTCCATTTCGACTGATGAATGCAGGAGCAACGTTTCAGCGAGCCATGGACATAGACTTCATTGGGGAGAAAGACAAGTTTGTGGTAATATATATGGACGACATAACAGTCTTCTCAATGTCGGATAAAGAGCACTACTGTCACCTGAGAAAAGTTTTCTCAAAATGTCGAAGGTTCGACCTTTCCCTAAATCCCAAGAAACCTTTGTTTTCTATGAAGGAGGGAAATCTATTAGGCCATATAGTATCAGCAGAAGGAGTAAGGATTGATCCTAGTAGAGTGGAGGCAATTCGGACCCTGTCACTTCCCAGATCTAAAAAGAAAGTTCAGGCCTTTTTGGGGAAGATTATTTTTCTGAGGAGATTCGTCTCAAATTTCGTTGAGCTGGTGAAACACATGACAACCATGCTCAGGAAGGGAAATTAAGTGAAATGGACCGCTGAACCCAGGGAATCTTTTGTCCAAATAAAAAAAGCATTGACTAAGGCACCTATGCTAATCAGTCCCGACTATTCCAAAGATTTCCTAATCTTCTCTTTCACTTCTTTTGATACAGTAGCAACGATATTGCTACAGAAAAATGAGGAAGGGCGAGAGCAGCCTATCTCCTTCTTCAACAAGGCATTAAGAGATGCAGAACTCAGGTATGAAATCATCGAGAAACAGGCCTATGCTTTAGTGAAATTTCTCAAGGCTTTCGGAGTCTATGTCTTGCACTGAAAGGTGACCACTTATGTTCCTTCAACCTCTGTGAAGGACATCCTCTTACAACCCGACATAGACGGGAGGAGAAGTAAATGGATAGCCAAGATCTTGGAGTTTGACTTGGAAATAAGGCCTACCAAACTGATCAAAGGTCAAGGCTTAGCCAAGCTGCTGGCTGAAGCCAATTTCCAAGCTTTGGGGGTAACTTTCATGAATGAATTCTCAGGAATTCAGCGGGGTTGGTTGTCTGAAATAAACCCTCAAAGAGAGCCCCCATTGGCTCGATGTTCTTGGTATAAGGATGTCATATATTTTTTGCAGGAGTTGCGGCCCCCAGATGGCCTGCAAAGAAACAAAGCAAGAGCTTTGAAGCTCAGGGCAGTTAGGTACTGCCTTATTGATCAAATTTTATACTGGAAAGACCCCCTGGGGGTGCTTTTAAGATGCATGGATCCACGAGAGGCCGACAGGATCACGGTCGAATTTCACAGCGGCCTGTGTGGAGGGAACCATTCATGGAAGACCACAGCCCACAAAATTCTCAGAGCTGGGTACTACTGGCCCATCTTGTTCGTTGATGTCCATAAAGGAGTTAGAGCCTGTATCATATGCCAAAGATTTTCAGGAAAGAAGCAGCTCAAGTCTCTGCCTTTACAGCCTATAGTTGTTTCGGGACCTTTCCAGCAATGGGGCCTGGATTTTATTGGAGAAATACACCCTGCTTCCATTGGGAAGCACATATGGATCCTAACTACCATGGATTTCTTTACTAAGCGGATCGAAGCCATCCCCACAAGGAGTTCTTCCCACAAGGTAATCATTGGATTCCTGGAATACCTCATCACAAGATTCGATTGCCCAAGAAAGATCGTTACAGATAATGCAACCTCATTCAAGGATGAACTGCTGGTTAAGTTCTGTGAGCAATTCAGAATCAAGCTAATTCACTCCAATTCATACTATCCCCAGGGAAATGGTTTAGCTGAATCCTCCAATAAAAGTCTCATAAGGATCATCAAAATATTATTGGAGGACAAAAAAAGGGCTTGGAATTCAAAGATGAAATTCGATCTATGGGTTGATCGGGTGACTACAAAGAGATCTATAGGCATCTCCCCTTTCCAGTTAGTATATGGAGCAAAAGTTATTTTTCCTTCTCAACTGGCCATTCCTGTAGCGAAGTTCTTCCAGGATTATCAAGAAGAGCCTAATGACATGGTTAGAAGGATTCACCAACTGGTAGAAGTCCAGCAGGTTAGAGAGAAGGTGATGATCAGAGTTTAGGACCATCAGTAGAGGATCAAGCAGGTTTTTGATAAGAAAGCCAACAAGGAGGAGTTCCAAATAGGAGACCCGGTGCTGAAATGGGACGCCCCTAAGAAAGATAAGGGAAAACACGACAAATTTGAAGCCTTGTGGATTGGTCCTTTCAAAATCTCTAAAGTCTTCTCAAATAACACATATCGGCTACAAGATTTTGAAGGCGAAGAAGTTTTCAGCAGCCCAGTAAATGGGCATTTTCTTACAAAATGTTTTATCTGAGCCTTCAGTGGCTCCTATGTTTTGTAAATATTTTCCTTTCTGTTCTTTATTTTTACTTCTATTGTTTTGGCTTAGTAAATGACTCCATAGCCCAACAACAAGTCACTGGAACTGCAAAATGAGTCCTTAGAGCATCACAGGGATGACACTATCCCCCATGGAGCCTAATGTTAGTAACATTACTTGTCTTCGGCATAGGGATATCCGGGTCTTCAAGTTGCACAAGAAGCACCCAAGCGTAGCACATAGAAGAAGTCCTTTTTGGACTTAAAATCAAGCGAGTGAACATTTCATTCTTCAGCGACAGAGCGGAACAACGATTGATGGGTAATTGCAGATTAACCGAGTCTCGTCAAGTATATCGCTAAAAGTTTTAAGGAAGTCAACGGTTGGAATCCTTCGGGAGGCACTCACAAAGTTACGAGGGCCATTGATTGCAAGCTGTGCAAGCTCAGTGTTATTTCTCGAGCTCGGGGTTCGTGAGTTCGAAGGGCAGATCATATCCCTTTGGTTGCCCAAGATTTCGAGTTACGAAAGTGTCCAGAGGAGGTCAACCTTCACTGACCATCGCGGCTCGGGACTTCGCGAAGGGAGAATGCCAAAGTCTGATACTCCAACTCTTGAGGTCACGAGTAGCGAGAGGCACTAGTACTTGGGCTCTAGATGATAGTTACATGCAGAGAGCACTGACCAGAAAGGGGGCCCGACTCGTATCTCCATCTCGGGGATCGAAAGTTCAGAAAAGGGAGCCGAGGGTCTTTGATCCATGAACTCGCGAATCGCGAAAGGGAAAGAACTTTTAGAGTTGGACCCACAGTATCGGGGGGCAGTCTCAGCCGTCCATTTGAAGCGGACACCTGGTGCACGATTAGGCTCCTCGCCTTTTTTCCCATCGCAGCTATGATAAGCAAGGTCCAGCATCGTCGTATTCCCGATGTGCGAGGTGTCGGGAGTGTCTAGGACCCAGACCCACAACAACACCGAAGTGAATTCAGGACCGTCAGATCTAGAGGGGCGTGTGGCGCCAGATTAATCCACCTCGTCATTTCGCTCATCGCGATTTCAAGAAGCAAGGATTAGCTCCTTCCCATTCACGAACGTCGAGGGTGCCTTGGGGATAAGCATGTGGTCACAACCCGTGGTCACTTGGGAAAGAAAAGAGCTGTTCAGGAAAGGCCGAAGGCATCGTGTATGATTCACAGAAGGAATTACCGTGGCTTCCAAGTGTCATTTGATCCGATCTCGGTCCTAGTGTTCGCTTGGAGTAAATGAAGGCAAGAAGGGGTGGTTGAAACCTCTCCTCATTCATTAAATGCAAAGAATGGAGGGTATGGAAAGAAGACTGCTCAAGAGGGTCCTGTGTACCCATTTTTCCAGAGAAGCCATGGCGAGTTCTCGACCAGCCGGAGAAAGTTTGCACACGCTAGCTCAGCATTTACTGGCTCAGCTACTCCTTCCCTGCAAAGGCCATGCAAAGTTAAGGAGACGTCTGACAAAGGACTTCCACCCGAAGATTGATGGAAGAGATGCTACGCCTTGGAGGGTGAGCGTGCCTCATTTGGGAAAGTCTGCCCAAGTATATGTACTCAGTTTTGTCATTTTTGAAGGTATCGATGGTAGAGCTAAGCTCCCGATTGTAAAGTTTTAACAGATATCTTATCTCTGGTTATGCATCTGTATGTAAGATTTCTTGTTTAATTTCAGGCAGTCTTTCTTTTCCCATCTAAGTTTTCATCTTATACTAAGAGAGTTCGTGATCGACTCATTCGCACGAATTATGGCAATTATGTTGTGATAAAGGATTTATTGTGGCACTATTGTTTTCTTTGGTTTTCTGCGTTTAAGCGTAAGAAGATATTGCATTTAGATGTCTTCTTCTACAGTCTGTTAGGAACCTGATGTTTATGACAGGCCTTTACATCTCCCTGATACAAGTCTTCCCCCTACTCACCACTATACTACAACTCATTGTCTGAAGTTATATAAGACCTCACTTGCCCATGCATGCCTGGCCTAGTTTTGGAGTTAGAACCACATAGTTTGAGTTAACCTCCATTTGATCATCCCATTAAACAAATTGTGACATAAAACTGATGGGCATTGGGCTCTGCTCCTGCTGCAATCCAGGGGTGAATTCCGACGCTAACATAAGGTCATCATACTCAAAATCAATATGCCTTCCAAACATCATGTATAAGAGTTTTGTTTCCTCTCATTTCTTCCATTTTATATTTAAAACAAAATTCCAATGAACACACAGTCATTTGTTTCAACTCTGTTCAGCATCAAAACCTTAACCATTTTCTATAAATTGTTTCCTCAAATCAAACACAAACACAATCTCTTTTAAAATGTTCATGATTCCATTACTTTAACCAATTTAACACTTAAAGTGAAATGAAACCATACTACTAAAAACCCGTGCCCATCTCTGATGGTGCAATAAGACGATTGGATGCATGATATCCATAAATCATACACAATAGACAACCAAGCCACAACTATCAATACCTTAAATTGAAATAATCTCGATAGGGAAATTTAAACACACAGTAACAACAACCATCACTTCAACTTATACCATGTTGTAGGAAACACACAGACCAACGCATAACACAAAAAAGCATTTTTGTGACTGTACATATCCAATTACTCACGATCAAAACATAAAACAATGTTGATTTATCGATCCAACTGTCATAATACATAATCAAAACCACTATCAACGTTATTCCACCAACCCATGAAAGTCACACAATACCCGATAGGGTGTAACTGGTTCATTTAATCAAAATCGGGCTCTAAATAATTAAGGGTTCGCTCGGTAGAACCAACACAGGAAGACTAGAGGTCGACCTTGTCGACAGTAGGTGAGAAACCCTTGATACAAGCAAGGTTGAACCATACGCATTATAACCCTTAACTCGTATTATAGGGTGACAATTTGGCCTCAGGTAGGAGAGGGGATGAATAGAGGAGTAGAGGTTCCTTACTAGCCAGAAAATAACACCGAGAACACGCAGGGCATAAACCTCGTGGTTTTCCCCAAAAGCCGAATAATGCTGATATAAATGCAGATCTCAGGTAATACCAACCAACCCTAAGGAAATCCTCTTGGAATAATAGCCACCATAACCAACTGTGCAGAGACCAATAACATAAAACGAGCCCACAACCAGGTGGAGAACGATATGGAGTGACCCAAAGGTGGTTCAAAAATTACACAGAAGCCCCATAACAACAAATACGACCGGGTGTGGTTACAAAGACTGTGAGGAGATGTCCAGGAAGTCCAGACAGAATGAAACCCTCCATTAAAATCCCATAGAGACAAAAGAGAGCCTTCACGGCTTCCACCACACATAACAGTTCAAGACTTCAACCATCAAATTTTCCATTTGCAATGAATAACACAAACAACCATTCTAGAGAAACACCATGAGTTTACAGAGTTTCCAACCTCAAGAAAAACACATACCAATACATCACTGAGCCAATATTTATTTCATAAACAGAGTGAGTTCATGGATGGACGAAAAAAGCATACCTATAACCAAATGGCCTTAAAAATGCAAGCTTGGTCGAGCAATTTCTTCCTCGCCTGAATATCGGAGCTTAACCACAACAAAAATCAAATGAACAAGAACCAAGATAGGATGACGTCTAGTGGGATAGGTATGGAGTGACATGCATTTACTTCACGTCACTTCCATCCTCCCTTCATTCAATTACGTAGTACACATCAGCCAACAAACCATTAATTCATTCCATTAATCCATGCATCAAAACTAGCATACATTGCTTTCCAAATGGGCCACCTGATATCATATTAACCATTGCCAAAACATACCATAATGTATATCAAGTGCATGAAGGATAGCTCAATAATAATCGTATAGCCACTAACATTGCTAGTTAGGACTAACGAAAATCCTTTTAATTTCATTTGCACATAGTATAGCGTAACATAGCATAGTTTCTTTCCTTATATTTATTACATATTGTTTTTATCTCTTGTCATGACTAAAATGTGTCATTTGCAGGTGTAACATGTAATAAATTGTGGCGCAAATAGAATTGAAATAACAGTGAATGCAATCCATTCACACATGGAAATTTAGATCTTAGAGTAACGAAACCTACACATGACATGCATTATCCATCTGCCATTATGTCGTAAATAAAACCAGTATTGCACCATCATTCATGTAGAACCCTATATGCATCATTAAAAAACAACATAAAATGTGTAACAAGACTATCTTTGATCCTCCAATCTACAAGGGGGTCCCACCTACTAGTATTATATATATCATTAGCTTATAAATAATAGGCTTTTAGCAATACTTTGCGGGTGAAATCCTCGTTGTGATTTTTATCGTCAACAAACTGGCGACTCCACAATGAAATCTGTTTCCAACAAAATAAGAACTCAGAACACATGGTTTCGTAGACCAAGAACAACAAATCAAGAAGATATAACCAGGAAGATTATGCAACAGGGGGAAGTGAGCGGATTTAATGGAAAAATGATCGGGAATTTGGGAATAACTCATGAAAAATGTTAAGTATGAGGGGGCTTATCCATGTATGCATAATCATTCAACATGAACTTGCTCTTTACTTCAAGGAGAAAGTGTTATGTACTTTCTCTTTTAAATTCTCAAATGGATGAAGAAATGGAAAGCATAAGCAGGAGATAACCAATTCCTTTATAAGACAACAATGAACGATGATAACAAATTCAAGTGTGCTTTCAGGGGGATCATCGTAACATCTGTGTAAGCTTGATTATTATTGTCTAACAATACCTTGCAGGAGTGTCATTGTGGCAGAACTAATCCAACATCTTATCCTTGACCAAAAATCAACTAAAAGATGAAAAAGAAATAAAAATCATGACAGAATTAAGATTACAAAATTTAAAACAACAGAAAAAATAAAAAGACAGAATTGTAAAAGCAGTGAGAAGTATATCAAAAGGAAAGAATAAATCAAACTACTGTAAAAACAGAAATGAAAAACAATGGGAAAATGAAAGGAGAACCAGACTACTAATATACAGAAAATCCAAACAGCGTTAAAACTTTTCAAGTTGGTTCCACATAATGTTTCAAGTGAGAACCGTTAGTGTTGTAGGAAAACAATCACTCATGTAAATATTTTAGAATGTAAGAGTTAGTACCCAAGACAAAATCGATATTGAAAGGACCCAGACATAACACTTGAAACTCCGAGGCAATTAATAGCCCTTTAACGTACACAATTAGATCATCAAGATAGATATGAATAACTTCACCGATCAATTCATCAAAAGTTATTTGCATAGGTCTTTTAAAAGTGGTACTTGCATCAGGTAAGCTAGAAAACATATATTCATAAGTCATGGTACCCCAATTAGTAATAAAGGTGGTTTTATATTTATCTTCCCTTTTTACCTTGATTTGATTGTAACCAAAAAAACATTCAAGTAAGGACATCATTTGTGACCTTGCGACTCGCTGCAAAAACATTTATATATTAGGGAGAGGAAAGTGATCTTTTATACTAGCTCGATTTAACGTGCGAAAATCAATGCCTAATATGATCTGACTAGTTGTTTTCCGAACAGGAACCAAATTGAAAACCCATTCAGAATACTTGACTGAAACGATGATTCCAACCTTCAAGAGTTTTTCCAACTCCTTTCGAGTAGTTGCTTCCAGTGCGGGGTTGATAGGTCTTTGTTTTTTCCTAACTCGTTTTATGCCTTCCTTGATGGGGATGGCATGTTGTATAATACCTGTTAATGTTTTATGCTGAT
>CBVK0100352920.1:0-20369 GCA_900067695.1 Picea abies
AATAAAACCCTTTCGGAAATTCGGCACCAGGACTTTGGAGTTGTGAACTTCATAATGACTGCTTTATGAAACGCCGAATTTCGAATCCTGAAAGGTTTCATTTTGTCCCCTCCACGTTTTTTGTTTTTTTTAATTTAGGGCGTCTCCATACTGGGAAAATACGAAGTCTTTGGTTAGAGATAAAAATTCATACCTTGTTTCAACAACATCTATGAAGGAGCAAAAGGAAAGGATAGCGCCCTCCTCCAAGGCACAGTTTTAGCAAACCTCAAAGTTGGTGGGTGCTTAAGCTTGGCAGGGGCGTTAAATATAGTAGGTGTGCCTAGATCTCAGATTGGGACCAGATCTATGGCCACATTTCATTGTGGGGATGCAACATGCCTAGGTGATAATTTTCTTTAGTGGTCCCACAATTGAAATGATGGTAAGGAAAAATTAATATGTGGTGGAAGGTGGTGAATTGAGGGATCAAAGGCGGTGTGATTCAAAACCTCTTTTGATGGCCCCGCAATCACGTGCTCATATAAAATCCTCTCCAAGAGTAGCACGTGCCCACCCCCTAAGCATTAAGTCTTGTTGTGATCCCGAGAGGAGACAGATAATGAAAATAGAGTTGGTGGTTGAAACCTTGGCTCACTCCATAAATGGAAGGCATGGAAGGCCCAGTCGTGGGGACTGAACTGTTAGCCCATGGTACCCTTGTGGATAGATTTTCCTACAGACCCATGTCGATCTGAGCTCACGTCTGACAGAGAGATACATGCACAGTATGATAGAAGACTGCTCAGACACAATGCTTTGAATGTAGTGATCAGATCACACTCCTGATATTCGGGGACTGATCTGGGTATAAATGTTTCAATTTGATATTTTTTTATGGTCATCAATTGGTCGAGAAGAGATCCCTATCTTGTAATATTTTGATGCCAGAGTTGTTCTCTGGTTATGTATCAAATTTGAGACTTTCGCATTAATAGAAGTCAGCCTCTTTTCATCTCTCTGTAAAAATTGTGCTAAAACACTCAGGCATGGAGGATCCAATCAAGGGTGGTGATGTTATTGTAATGTAGGTTTGATTACAGTGGTATCATGATTAGTTTTAGTCAGCTTCCCTGTTATCTTATTTCTCCTCACATTGAAGGGCTTGGGCATGAAGGATCCAGTCAAGTTGTTGTAGTTGCATCATGATTTAGGTTTTATCATTATGTTGTTGTGACTGTGTGCCTATGACATATTTAAGTGTCTAAAGATTGAGTTCAAGAGCGTTATTGAGCCTGAACTTTTCTTCACCAAGTTGTTTGAAGGTCGGATGCCCATAGCTGACTTGTCCACTTTCTCACTAAGTCTTCCTTCTACTCACCCTTAAACTCAATTCACTGGCCAAAGTTAATGAGGCCCTCACTTCCCTATGCATTGCCTGCCTAGTTTCTATGTTGAAATCATTCCTGTATCGAGATTAGTATATTTGACCTCCATTCATAAATCAAACATCCACTGAACTTTCTGATGGGCACTGGGCTTATCCTCCTGCAATTTGAGGGTGACTCTCAATTCTAACATTCATGACGTTTTTTTCGAGGAACGAATTGAAGACATTTCCCTGGGTAAGAACAACAAATAAATTATGATTCTGAAGGTGCATCAGAAATCATTACCTTGAATATTGCAACTTGCACTTGGGGACTCCACTGTTTCATTTGTGGCTCTGAAAGGCAGAAACACGAGGTCTACTCCACAGCTGCCTCTAGCAACACATGAAGTTGACCCAAAGAAAATTATCAGAAAAGGAAAGACCCCTCAGGAAGGTACTTCAACTGTTGTACCAGGTGATTCTGGTAGTTTTCTTCATCCTTATCTAAAAACTCCAGTAGTTGTTTCTAATTCGCCTGTTATACCGTCTGTTAGAGTTTCAAAGAATTTAAATTTTAGGAGTTTTCCTGTTGATTTCTCCCCTCCTAGTCTCGGTTTGGGAGGACAGATCTTTGACACCCCTATTTCCCCTGAAGTTGTACAGTGGTTTAGACCCAAGACCTCAAAAGACTTCCCCACTTCGGGCTTTACAACTCCTTTGCTTATTAGAGTTGTTTCATTTGCAGAAGGGGAAACCTTTGTTCCCTCGAGCCCTACATCTTTTTCCCCCAACACTCAGTTGTTTCCTCTTTCTCCTAGAAACACAGCTATAGTCCTACCCATCCCGACTCCATCTCCTCCTATTTCTCCCCCAGTTCACGTCCAAATAGTAGGTGCTAATCCTCCTAGGAACATGATGGCTGAGATATTGGTTGCTAGATACACCCTCCTGGTTTTACCTCAACCTATGAATTCTCTCCCAGCCACAGACTACCCTAAGTACATGCTCTAGTTCACAGGCGAGGGAGACGTAACTGCAAAAGAGAACCTTTCATCTTTTTATTGATTTACAGAGATTTAGGGCATCAAAAATGAAGATGTGTGGATGAGAATTTTTGTACAAAGCCTTGATGGTGATTCTAGGAGTTGTTTTAAGGACTTTCCTCCTATATCTATTGATGGTATTGATGCTTTGGATGATTTATTCTTAAGACATTGGGGGGATAAAAAAAATTCCTTTATTATATTATAAAATTTGGGGCACTTAAGAGAGAAGAGGGGGAATCTATTTCAGATTTCTCAAAGAGATTTAATAAGATGTATAACAATATTCCCACTGAAATTAAGCCTACATAAACCTATACCAAGATTACTTATGCTAGTGCTTTTGACCCTGAGTTTTGCCTCTTGTTCAGAGAAAGAAGAGATACCTCTTTGGCTCATATGCAAGATGCATCCCTTGAAGTAGAATCCAATATATTGGCAATTGACAAGCTTAGGATTAAGGCTGATAGAGACAGAAGAAAAGGTAGGTCTGAAACTTCGACCTTTGGTTCCTTTGTTACCCCCCCTCAAATGGATGAAGTGACCAAACTACTAAAATTACTTTCTGCTAAAATGGAAGTGTTGGAATTGGAAGGAAAGCAGAGTTATAGGAATCCCCAAAATGTTGATAATAGGGGTAACTTCAAAAGACCAAATTATGCCCCTTGAATCATCCAAAGAGATCAAATAAGCATGGATAGGGATGATCAAAAAATTCAATCTCCTCTCCAAAATAACCTTGTTACTGATGAATAAGGAGAGGAAGAAGATGTTGATCCTGAAATCCATTGTCTTGGCGACACCTCCTCATTTTCTCATTTAACCCAATCTGCATATGAGGAGTCTCTAATGGATAGCCAACTAAATGAGTTGAGAAAAGGGGAAAAGACCGGCAACAATCCAAATAGATATATCCTAAGGTAAAAGAAGAAAGAAGGGAAGCTTGATATTTCTGATCAGCCTACTAGAGCAAAGAATCCTACTAAATATGTAGCAGACAACAGTAAAGAAAAGGAGGCACAAAACCCCCCACCAGTGGTTAGAATCCTAATCCTAGAATTGAAGGAGATTTTGAAGCCTCCCTCCTCTTTCAGCCTAGATCATGAGATTCAAAATATTAGGATCCATGTACCTATTTTAGAGTTAGTCAAGCATGAGGGATTCAAAAGGTGTCTCTCTAAAATATTACAGCCTGAAATTTCATTTCATTCCACAGATTCGGTCAACCTCCAAGATGAAAAGATAACTATCATACTAGGGCCTTTGGTAGAGGATAGAGATGATTCCTCACCTCCCTTTTATACATCATTGAATATTCATGACAAAGAATTGCACAACTACTTGATGGATTATGGTGCATCTCACAATATTATGCCTAAGATTGTCATGGATGAGATGGGGTTGGAGGTTAAAAAAACCTACCACGACATGTAGTCATTCGATTCCAGGAAGGTGAAATGCCTCAGGGTTATCAAGGACCTGGCTGTCTCCTTTTTCCAACTTCCAATGAAGAGTGTGGTCATGGACATAGTGGTAGTTGATGTCCCCACTAAGTTCGGGATTCTCTTGTCTAGATCATGGATCAAAAGACTAGGGGGAACTTTGAAAATGGATCTTTCATATGCCACCATCCCTATGTTTGGAGGGGAACATGGGAGGATTTATAGAGAATCACAACTTGCCTACATTATTAGTGATGAAGCCAATCCCATCAACCACCCCATTTTCTCAATCTATATTGATTTAGGAACCAACATATTGCAGCTCTCTGATGTTCCTCAACCACCTATTTAAATAAGAAAGAAACCTATTACCTTTTGTGAAGATCATCCCCCCAATACCTTTGTGTGGAAAAAAAAATTCGATGGAGCCTCTTCTAGGGAAGGTGCTAGTGTTGGAGTGGTTTTTATTTCCCCTACCCAAGAGACCATATCTATGTCCTATAAGTTGGAATTTGAAACAAAAAACAATGTGGAAGAATATGATGCTCTTGTCTTGGGTTTGAGAGCTACCAAAGACATGAATATTGAGGAGCTAATAGTGTTTGGAGACGCTGAGTTTATTGTTCATCAAGTCACAAACCTATATCAGGCTAAGCACCCAAGGTTAAGGGCCTATAGAAATGAGGTATGGGATATGATTGACATTTTCTTCTTGGATTTTAATATCTCATTCATTCTGAGGGAGGAGAACTCCGTGGAAGATTCCTTGGTGGTATCAACAAGTAATTTCAAGGTCCCTTTGACCCCCAAGCTCAAGTGTGAGGTGGAGATAAAATATAGACCCTCTGTTCCTGACAATTTTAAACATTGGAATGTCTTTGAGGATGATATTGATATAAAAAGGTTTCTTGAGACTATGGATGAATTTTCTGATATGCATATTGATCAGGATCAGGATGTTGAAGAAAGCCCTCATGTTGATATTTTTCTCAATAAAATCACTAATCATCATATTGTTCAGTTTCCTCGCAACCATATTCCAAAGGGGTTGGTCCCTTTGGAGAGATTATCTGACAGAAATAATGTTGATGTAAAGGTTGAAGGATCAACTGAAGAGGCCGATGTGACTAAATGCAATCTAGGAACAGAGGAGGATCCCAAATGTGTCGAATTGTCTAGCAGTTTGTCAAAGGAGCAAAGGGTTGAGTATGTCATACTTTTGAAGGAGTTTTTTGATGTGTTCTCTTGGAGATACGAAGTTTTGAGTACATATGACACCAATACCATTGAACACAAAATCCCTTTGAAGGAAGATGCCAAACCTTTCAAGCAGAAGCTTAGGCAGATAAACCCCATGTTTTTGCCGATTATGGAAAAAGATGTGAAGAAGCTGTTGGATGCGTAAATCATCATCCCCCTGAGATTTTATGAATGGGTGGCTAATTTGGTGCCTATGAGGAATAAGAATGGGGAAATCCAATTGTGTGTCGACTTCAGAAATTTGAATAGAAGCTCCAAAAAGGATAATTACCCCTTGTCGAAAATGGAACACATTTTGCAGAGAGTGACTGGATCATCCAGGATGTCTATGGTCGATGGATTCTCTGGTTACAATCATATCTCTTTCTTGCCTGAAGATAGAGAGAATATGGCTTTCACAAATCCTTGGGGCACATTCATGTATGCTAAAATTCCCTTTGGATTGATGAATGCAGGAGCAACCTTCCAGCGAGCCATGGACATTGCATTCATTGGAGAAAGGGACAAATTTGTAGTCATATATCTGGATGACATTATAGTATTCTCCAGTTCTGATAAAGAGCACTGACACCACCTAAAGAAAGTCTTCTTGAAGTGCCTAAGGTTTGGTCATTCTCTCAATCCTAAGAAATCTTTATTTTCCATGCAAGAGGGAAAATCGTTGGGGCACAGTGTGTCAGCCAAAGGGGTGAAGATTGATCCAAGCAGAGTGAAGGCCATCTAGTCCTTATCTTTTCCCAGATCTAGGAAAGAGGTTCAGTCTTTCTTGTGTAAAATCAACTTTCTAAGGAGGTTCATTTCCAATTTTGTTGAATTGGTTAAGTGCATTATAGCCATGCTCAGAAAGGGAAATGAAGTGAAGTGGACTGCTGAGTCCAAAAATTATTTCGACAAAATCAAGAGGGCTTTGAATGAAGCACATGTGTTCATCAGCCCTGACTATTCTAAGGAATTTCTAATATTCTCTTTCGCTTCATCTAATACACTATCTATTGTTTTTCTACAGAGAAATACATAGGGGCTAGAGAAGCCTATTTCAATTTCAGTGGACAACTGAGAGATGCATAAATGAGATATGATATCATGGAGAAACAAGATTTTGCTTTGGTGAAATCCTTCAAGGATTTTAGGATCCATATTCTGCATTCAAAAATTATTGCATATATCCCCTCAGCTTCAGTAAAGGAGATACTTATCCAACCTGATATACATGGGAAGAGAAGCAAGTGGATCACCAAGATGTTGGAGTTTGACCTGGAAATAAAACACACCAAATTAGTAAAGGGCCAAGGTTTAGCCAGGTTACTGGCTTAATCAAATTGCAAGGCATTGGGGGTTAATTTCATGAATATAGACTCAAGAAATCATCAAACTGAGTTTGCTGGTGAAGACTGACATCTCATCCCCAACTTAGCAGGATGCACCTAGTATAAAGACATCATATACTTCCTACAAAAGTTGAGACCTACAGAGGGTTTGGACAAAAACAAGGTGAGAGGCTTAAAGCTGAAAGCAATCAAATATTGTATCATTGATCAAATTTTGTATTGGAAGTTCTGTTGAGGTGTCTAGACCCACATGAAGCCCATAGAGCTATCACTGATTTTCATGACAGCTCCTTTGGGGGGAATCATTTTTGGAGGACCAGAGCTTATAAGATCCTCAGAGCTGGATGTTTTTGGCCCGACCTTTTCACTAATGTTTGTGCAAAGATTAGAGCATGTGCCATGTGTCAGAAGTTTCTTGGAAAGAAGCAACTCAAGTTTTTGCCTTTGAAACCTATAATGGTTTATGGACCTTTTCAGCAGTGGGATCTCGACTTCATTGGAGAGATCCACCCAGCCTCAAGTGGCCATCACAGGTGGATTTTGACTGCCACTAACTATTTCACCAAATGGATAGAAGCCACCCCTACAAGGAGTACCTCCCATAAGGTGATCATAAATTTCCTTGAAGACATCATGTCCAGATTTGGTTGTCCAAGCATGATTGTTACAGACAATGTTGCCTCTTTCAAAGTTGAGCCATTAATTAATTTTTGTTAGCAGTATGGGATCACACTAGTCCATTCTACTCCCTACTACCCTCAGGGAAACAATTTAGCAGAGTCTTCTAACAAGAGCCTCATAAATATCATGAAAAGACTGTTAGAAGACAACAAGAAGGCATGGGATTCAAAGTTGAATTTTTCATTGTGGGATGACAAAGTTACAACCAAAAGGTCACTAGGCATTTCTCCTTTTCAATTGGTGTATGGGGTTGAGGCTGTTTTTCCTACCCAGATTTCTTTTCCTGTGGCAAAGTTCCTCCAGGACTACCAAGGAGAACCTGATCACATGGTCAGGAGGATACTGCAGCTAGTAGAAGTGCAACAAACTAGGGAGCAGTTGCTTGATAAAGTAGAGGACCATCAGCAAAAGATAAAGCGAGCCTTTGATAAGAAGACAATCAAGGAAGATCTTCAACTGGGGGATCTGGTGCTCAAGTGGGATGCCCCCAAACAAGACAAAGGAAAGCATGGTGTTGTTCCTGAGTCTGTACTTAAGGCTTAAAAGTACAGTGTCAAGGCATCCGAAAGTATGTTAAAGATTTATACAAAGATTACACAAACCTTCGGTGTAGGAAACTAATGAGGGTTTCTGCGTTCTCGCTGTCTAGCTTCCAACTGTTCCTGGGTAGTGATATCTTGTTCAATGGCTGCCCATGAACGTTCTAATTCCTCCCGGGTACTCGCAGTTTTAAGAATCGTGTCAAAAATATTTAAAGCGATATGTATTTGATTAGATAGTCCGGGTTGAATATTAGGTTGAGTTGCTACAGGGATAGTCATTGAGGAACAGTACCAGTATTGAAATGATTTTAAGGGGAGATTTCAACGCTATTTCAATTCGGTCGAAATACAGAGAAACTTTTTCATGAAGAACAAAATAAGAATGCAAAATGAAGGCCCTTTCCCATAACTGTATTATTTTTAGTAAAAGGACGTGGGGTGAGAGAAAAACATTTATCTGTAGATAACGTAAGGTTCCTGTCAATAGATAACTTACACATACACAGAAGAAGAAACTAGTATAGAAACAATTGACAAAGTGTAAATAAATATATAATTCTGTAAATGCAAATTGGTCTTACACCCGTTGATAGCTGGTGCAGAGGAAAGACAAGAAACAGTTACAGAAAGATGAAATCTCTTCGCTATAGTAGTGGTCGTACTAAATTATAGCGATACACGTCAATTATGAAAAATGAAATGAAATGAAACAAGAAACATAACGAAACAAACTTGTAACACAGTCGTGACAAAATCGAGAATCTTCAAATTTGCTTGTATTAACTTCTTTCATGCAAAAAACTCTATTACAGTCGATCTCAAAAAAGTCCAGCCTTTGCTCTTCTCTTTTTTCTCCTATTTATACAAGTTTCTTTCAGGTTTTGAAACTCAACAGTGTCATAAACTTAGTTACAAAATGAGAGGAGCCAGATCACTCCACCTCTCCTACTCTATTTTCAAAAAGTGTCAGGTGTTTATCTTTACGTTATTCGATGTATATGATACATCTGTCTATAAACAGGGATACAAGATGTGAATGTTCCACTTGTCAGCTAGGAGAAGCGAGATCACTCCACCTCTCCTACTCTATTTTCAGAAAGTGCCAGGTGCTTGTCTTCGCATGGATTCAGTGTACCTGATACATTTGTCCACAAACTGGGATACAAGCTGTGAAGGTTCCGCTTGACAGCTGGCCTCGGCAAAATAGCACTCTCGGGCTAACTGTGGAATTTTATCACCCATTTGTGTATCAATGATATCAAGGGCATTGAGTTGTGCTCTGGGTTGAACCAAATGTTCATCAACTTGAGCCATGTCTACCCTGTCCATCTTAGAGATTTCTGTCGAATCTCTCTCATTCTTCTCCTTCATGTCGAGGGAAATATGATCTATATTCATCTGCCTTAGCGTCTCTGAGTCACCTCCACTCTCCATCCCTAACAGCTCACCATTTATAGCATTGAAGGTTTCTTCTAACAAATTGGTCATTTTCTGGACCTGTTCTTTGCCTAAGGTAATATTATGTTCCCAATCTTTTAACAAAATATTACCTCTAGTTTGTTCAGCGATGGTGAGTCTGGGAGAACCTGCTGAAAATATATTGTTAGTAGCTATCACTGCCTCTTGAAAGGCAACCCGAGCAACATCTGCATTCCTTTCTTTGGCCATCAGATTCTCAGAAATCCGATGCATTGACAGGCAATCTTCTCGAATTTCTCCCACTTTGTCTAGCAGGCTTTGTTGTGCAGAAGAGATCCTGCTCCGAATATTGATCGCTCGGGATTTAAAAATCTCGATGTCGATCACCTTGCTTTCAGCGACCTCCAACTGAGCCTGCAGCTCTGTGATCATACTCCTCTACTGACCCAACTGTATCCGACCATCTCGGATCACTGAATTCGCTTGTTCCAATTTGGTTTTGAGGACCTCTAACTCCTTTTTATCGGCCAATCGGGCCAATTCTATTTCTTTGCTCGCATGAGTTTTAGCGTTTTCTGCGGCCGAAGCTACTCGGGCTTCGAGAGTCTTGATCAGGCGATTCTTTCTCTTGAGCTGATTTTTCAACATCCCGACCAAGAATTGATTCGTCGAGGCATACGCTCCCAGTGTTCCTGCTATCTCAGTGGCGAATTCATCACTCCTTTTGTTTTTTCCATCTGTCATTACTTTGAATTTTTTAGCAGTTGATCCTTCCTCCTGGTTGAACTCCGTTTTCACAACTGCTTTTCTCTTTTTTTCGAAGAAGAACTCATTGGGAGGAAGTTCTTCTGCTTTGATGGGCCTTAGCTCTTCACCGAAAAATCCATCCTTCTCCTATATTTCCTTGCGTTGATTGCAAAGGGGTGACAGAAGTGATTGGTTCTCCGATTTGCTTCGCCGCCTTTCCTAGTGTGCCGAGTGAGTCATGTTCCTTCGGAGGATCAGAGGTGTTCGTCTCGGTCTCTGGATTTTGAGTTTCTGGCGGGTTTGTGTTTCTTACTTCCACCTTTGGACTATGTTCCTTGGGTGGGTCAGTAGACTCTTTTTCTGTTTCGGGATTCTTCTCCTGCTCGGGATTCTTCTC
The DNA here is from genome assembly GCA_900067695.1 of Picea abies. Classification (NCBI taxonomy): domain Eukaryota; kingdom Viridiplantae; phylum Streptophyta; class Pinopsida; order Pinales; family Pinaceae; genus Picea; species Picea abies. The sequence goes on from CBVK0100352920.1 coordinate 10,211, forward strand.
TTGCTCCCCTTCCTGACATTTTTTGGGGTTAGAAGTTTGGCCCTCCGAACTTTCAGTTTCCTTCTCTTTATCCTTGGAAAGACCCAGACCTCCTAGCACAATGGGGAGACATCTTTTCCTATGCTCCTGAAACTTTAAAACAAAGGCCATGTCTTCGGGTGCTAAAGATCTGATTCGAACTAGCACTTCCCCATAGGACCTCGCCCCTCGGAAAATATCATCCGAGGGTGAACACTCGTGTTCAAACTTTTTCAACCCACAATTTGACAAATGGGTGCTTACAATTTTCTGAGGATCATGCTTTTTATACTCAATCGAGGCCAAACTCAAGTCTTCTAAGGTTGCAGCCTCATCTTTAGCATGTCCAAAATCCAATAAGGAATAAGAATTTAGCCGAACAGGGAAAAACGGCCATACCTTCTTCGATGACGCTTTGAGCTCTATACTCACTCCGCCAATCACTGTTTGTCAGGCAATCTCGTGACAGGACAACTTGTCGGGGATGAACAGTGGTAGCGCCAGAGGAGGAACAACAGCTCCGAACACTCTAAAATAGGAAAACTCTGCTTCTACATACCAGTCCGCGACACTGCTCAGATTCGCAACAATGCTATCCGGGATGTGAGGTGGCGAGAGACCAAAAATGGTGATGTGCAGAGGCACCATTACCCAGTTGAAAATTTCATAAATAAATTTATTTGCGTTATTTTCCCATAGTTTATCGTGGTATTCATGTACAGTTTTTTCTTGGGTTGGTCTCCAAGCCCAATTCATCAAAGGGAAAGGTGTCATGGAGCATATCGCATCCATGATATACGCAGACATAAAGAATCCAGATGGTCGCCCGACTGCCTTTTGCTCTCGATACTCTGTGACCCTGTTGAACAAGCTATCCGAGAGTATCTTTGCCCAATTAAATGAGCAACCTTCTGCTACCCGAAAGATGAGAGGTATCCACATAATGTAGAAATGTGTTGTATCCTCCCTTCCGAAAAGTTGACATGTCATCATCGCCACATACATATACTGTGGCTCCAGTAAAGCAATTGAATACACGCCCTTGTCATTCGCTCTAAATGTCGCGGAGCGCGAAACCCAATCTTTTATCAAACCAGGCATGGTTTTGTCATACTGTTCGTAGTCCTGCTTTTTGAATTCCTCCAGGAATTGAGTGTCATATGTGTATTCAGAAGTTGTTGGGAGCTTATACATAGATTGGATATGCTCTGGTCTGAAGGTCCCGACCGTGGCCCGTTGGTCATTTATGATAGTTATGGTGGGCAGATCTATGTGATTCAACGCCCATCTGATCATGTCGTAGCATGGGAGAAACCGTGGTGTGGTTGCAACCAGGTGCATACCAGACTGAACAACTGTCTTGTATTTAGTGTTCAGGTCGTCCTTTACATTATCATCGTCATCGAAATCTAAATAGTTCACCAAATCAGATTGTAGAATATCTGAAACAAATGACCAGCTGGGTACAGAGCTGCCAGTCCGAGGTGAAGTATCTGAGACGTTGTCTGGACCCTGCGCTGCAACCTCAACATTTGCTTTCGCTGCTCTCCTCGGAGCCATGTCTGAAACTTGTGTTTTCTCTCTTCTGCGATAGACCTGTGTATACATGCAGAGATTAGTTCACTCGGAGAGAGGTGAGCTCTATGCGGTTATGAGCAGTGTTCAAAATAAAATGAAACTTCTCGTATATATTTGAAAACCCTATACTATTTGAAATAAGCCTGTCAAATCGCAAGATAGAAACAAATTTATTGCATGAATCCGATCTTATTTATTTGTGGATTTACCCTAATTCTTCATTAATTCCATCAATATTCGGTGGCTTGGCAAGCAGTCGGGTTACGGAGAGAAAGTAGCTACCTTGTGGAGTGTGCCATCCTCGATACGTGGGACATATCTCGTTTAATTTAAAATTTCAAATCTTAACGTCTTAAATAATTTTCTCGCTTTTCGCTGCATCGTGAATTTACTTTTCACATTTTGACTCTTCAACTCGCGAGACTGCGAGTGTCGATTTTACCTTAATTAACAGTAACCGTGATTTGGTGCATCCTTAATTATATAATTAACTTACTCGCCATATCGCGACCCGGGAATTTGAAGACAGACTTTTGGGAGAATGATATGCCAAGTCGCGATATCGCGATGTGGCGATAATTAAGGCTCGAATTATGAGAAGGAAATCTTAGATTAGGCGGCTAATTAATCTCTCTATAATCATGTCGCAACTTCGTGAATCGTGGTTTTGGAGACCTTAACCTTATGAAAGAAAGTGTCGAGTGGTGAAGTGCCGAGAACCAAATTTAACCGTGGTTAGTTTTTTACCCTTAGTCTCTGACCAAGGTTATCACAAAGTTATCATGTTATCGGCTATCGGGGCTGCAAGAACAAAAACTTGGGTCTGACGGATGCCGAGGCACAAAACCCCGACAACGTATAATCATGGGTTAAATATTTTACCCTAGTTAATGCCTCGGGCGAAAATTTTAAAAAACGAGTTCGCAGTTTCGCGACTCGGGACTTGGGAATTCAAAGATCAAAGTATCCGACTTACGAGGTCCCGAAATAAAACAAAAGAGCAAACATACTTGCGAGGATGGATCTTTTTTGAAAGTGGGAAAAGCATCTCTGTTCAAGCGACAAGATTTCAGAGCTTTAAGATCTCGGAAGAAAAAGAAAATCCACTTAGATTTCAGGTTTTGAAAATTGAAAAATTTTTTGGAAGGTAAAAACAAGGGTAGCTCCAACATAGGCTCCATCTAGGGATCTCGCTTCCCTGTGAGGTGGGAAGAACAGTAGACCAGGTGCCAATATTGGGTAAATGGGGTCACAGGCTAAAATCAACAGAAAAATTCAAGGAAAAAGATAGAAAGGGAGGGAAATCTTCGCTTTGTACCTCAGAAATTTTTTTCGAACTCAGATACTCTTTCAGAACACAGTGGTAGTCACCTTCACAACTTCCCTTTCTCACTACTAACTTTGGGGACGCTTTAAGACAGTCAAAACGACCCTAGGATATTCAATAGATCTCACGATTCTCAGCTTGCATTAAAATAATGTTATTATACAACTTTAAATAGGGAAGTCCCATCGGAATTTGGAGAAATGATCAGGTTTTCAGGAAGTGTTGATCACCGGAGTAGATTGATATTTATGTGTAACAGCCTTACAGATCTCTCAGACATTGCTTCACTACCAGCGAGCCTGTTCAGTACCCCGATGAAGTTGTCTGACCCCTTTTTTACTGAATTTCTTTTCACCACTTCGGAAAATATTTATGCATTTAAACACTAAGACGAGGGCAATCATTTCTGAATTTCCTTTCATCGTCTTAATGGACTAGGTGGGGGCAATCATTTCTAAATTTCCTTTCACCACCTGTCTTAATATTTATTTTTTTTAAAAACGAAGATGGGAGCAATCAGTTTTTATCAGGGCTGAGATCTGTGTAATATTATTTATTAGAGTTTTGTCCACTTATTTTGACTACTCGGTGTGAACCTTCCTTTGACCCTCACAAGACCTTTAGTTCTTAGGGAGATTGGAGAGAATAATAAAATTTCAAGGAACATCCTGTTCAAGCAAGCTTTGATTTCTCCAACGTTTGTCGAAAAACCTAGGGAAGTTAGGATCGCTATAAACGTTCCTTAGCTTAGTAGAAGATTAAGTAGTTGTGAATACTAGCCTTCTCATTAAGATATGCTTCAGAATCCCTGGGGTTTAAAACGGAAAACCATTATCTCTTTCACAAAGACTCGGGAAGGTAGTGACTCGCTAAAAGTTAGGACCAAATATAGACAGAAAACAAGGTAGCAATTCAATGGCATTGATATACAAAATGTCACAATAGTTCAGGACTGGTTTTTGGATGTATTTAGGAACAAAAAATCACGACTGACTGTTTTTTGGGTTTAATATATTCATTCGAATTATTTAGTTTGAGAATTATGAAGCCAGAAATAATCCTGTTGTCTAACCTTTTATATTGCAATTTGAACAGCATTACTTTAGATTGCTAAAACAACCTTTCATGACATGTGTATTGAGAAAACTCAGCTCTGTCTTTTCTTTCAATTTCTTTGTGGACTATGAATTATCTTATGTATCACCTGTTTTATGTCGTCCTATTCCCAACACCGACTTGCATATTATTTTTTTGCCTAGTTTCGTCTGCGACTGGAATCCTACAACAACAAATACAAAATTTATTTGAAAATGTGTTGAGAATTTAGGAACGAAAACCAAAAATTAAAAGTAAATGTTTGCACGACAACATAAATATGTACAAAAACTCATAATAAAATTTATTTATTTACAAATATATATACAAATAATTTTTCATTTCATTTTATTTCTTTTTTATCCGACAACTGTCACGTCATGTAGTGCTTTAAGTACCGCCCATTGACAGGGGCGCTGAGAACTTCTCCATCAATATTTTCCAGAAGAAAGGAATTTTTTCCTTCTGGAGCCGAGACCCTGAATGGTCCATACCAAAGGTGGTCAAATTTTCCATGTTTCGTGACTTCCTCTCTTCTCGTATCCCATCTTAACACCAAGTCACCTTGGAGGAATTCTCTGTCCTTTGCCTTGAGATCGAACAATGCTTTCATATCGTCCTGGTACTTCTGCATTTTCTCATCAACCTCCATTCTGAGCTGTTGAACCTCAATCAGTTGGTTAATTCTTCTGGTTACATGATTGGGTTCTTCGTTTTGATCCTACCATAATTTCATCACTGGCAATGCTAAGTTTATAGGCAGAACCGCCTCGGTCCCATATACTATCTGAAACGATGAAATGCCGATAGACCTTTTAGTGCTGATGCGATTTGCCCACAACGCGTACTTCAAATGTACATGCCAGGACCTCTTATTTTCATTCAGTACTCTTTTGATTACGTTTACCAGGCTCTTGTTAGATGATTCAGCCAGCCCATTTCCCTGAGGGTAATAAGCAGTGGAATGGCCGAGAACGATACTGTATTTTTGGCAGAAGTCGATCATAGCCATGGACTTGAAGGCCTGGGCGTTTTCGGTAACAATCTTTCGAGGACACCCGAATCTTGACAAGATGTTATCTTCCAAAAAGTTGATCACCACCGCATCTGTTGCCCTTTTGGTTGGAATTGCTTCCACCCACTTTGTAAAATAATCTGTGGCTGTTAAGATCCACTTATGCTGAGCAATGGAATGGGGATTAATTTCCCCTATGAAGTCTAATCCCCATTGTTGAAATGGGGCTTCAGTTTTGACTGGAACAAGTGGTAGTGCAGGGAGTTTCTGCTTACCAGCGAATATTTGACATGAGTAACAGGCATGTACTTTGGCATTGACGTCCGAAAATAGTTTCAGCCAATAGTATCCAGACCTCAATATTTTGTAGGCTGTGGCTCTCCATGCATGGTGTCCTCCACATATTCCTTCATGAAATTCTTCTATAACCAATGGAGTTTCTGACTCAACCAGATAGATCAGTAAGAACCCGAGTGGATCCTTCCAGTATAATTGATTTTCAGAGATGCAATATTTTACAGCATGGAGTTTTAAAGTTCTGTATTTGGCTGGTGTTAGTCCATCTGGACATTTCAGGTTTAACAAATAGAAAACTATATCTTTATACCAGCCTGACGACATGAATTTTTCTTCAAATTTGCTTGGATATGTCTGGTCATCCAGCTCTTGCAAATGTGTGTCTTCGTCTTCCCCTTGTAAGAAATTGATGTCAAGAGCTCTAAGGTTCGACTCGGCCAAGAGTTTGGCCAGACCCTTTCCCTTTATCAATTTAGTAGGCTTGATTTCCATATCAAATTCTTGTATTTTAGCGAGCCAGCGCCCTCGTTTTCCATCACTATCCGGCTGTACCAATATATCCTTCACAGCACTGGTTGGCACATACGTGATAATTTTTGAATGCAGAATGTAAGTTCTAAATGCCTTTAGCTCTTTCACCATTGTGTACGCTTGTTTTTCTATTATATCATATTTTAGTTCGGCGTCTCTAAGGCTCTTACTAAAAAATGCGATCGGGCGTTCAAAGCCTTCATCATCTTTTTGCAGCGACACCACAGCGATAGTATGTTCAGAAGCGAATGAGAAGATGAGAAAATCTTTCAAGTAATTTGGGCTTGTTAACACAGGTGCCTCGCTGATGACTTTTTTAATGTGCTCGAACGATGCTTTAGCCTCGGTCGTCCAATTTACTCTGCTATCTTTCTTCATCATTCCCATGATCAATTTGACAATCTCCGCAAAATTTGGTATAAACCTTGGTAAAAAATTTATTGTACCTAAGAAAGATTGAATTTCTTTAATGTTTCTAGGGACACTGATAGTTTGTATTGCTTCAATTCTCTTAGGATCAATCCTGATCCCATCTTTAAATACGATATGCCCCAGAAGCTTACCTTCCTGCATAGCGAAATGTGATTTCTTTGGGTTCAAAGATAGGCCATACCTGCGGCATTTTTCGAATGTCTGTTTTAAATGGACCAAATGCTCTTCATCGGTTTTAGAGAAAACCGTCAGATCATCAAGGTAGATTACTACGAACTTGTCTCTTTCTCCGATGAAAGTGACGTCCATAGTGCGCTGGAAGGTAGCCCCTGCATTCATTAAACCAAAAGGCATTTTATCATACATGAATGTACCCCATGGTGTGGTGAAAGCGGTTTTTTCTCTGTCTTGCTCGTTCATGGCGATTTGGTTGTATCCAGAAAACCCATCTATCATAGACATCCGATTTGCTCCAACTACTCTTTCCAGGACGTGATCCATTTTGGGAAGTGGATAATTATATTTAAGAGATGACCTGTTTAGGTTCCGAAAATCTACACACAGTCTGATTTCTCCGTTCTTTTTTCTGACAGGGACCAAATTCACCACCCAGTCTGAGTATCTTAGAGGTACAATTATTTTCATGTCTAAGAGATTCTTAACTTCCTTTTCAATAATAGGCAACAAAATGGGGTTAAACTGTCTGAGCTTTTGTCTAAAAGGTTTAACTCCGGGCTTCAAAGGTATCTTGTGCTCAATTATAGAAGTATCATATGTTCGAAGCTCGTCATAGGACCAGGCGGAAACATCTCTATACTGTCTGAGTAAGTCTCTATACTGGTCTTTTACCTTGGGGGGCAGGAATTTAGATATCTTAACGATTTTGGATTCCTTTTCAGTTCCTATGTTGCAATCCTCTACTTCTTCTGGTTGGGGCTGTAAAGTGGATTTCAAAGGTATGTCATTCTAATCGAAGAATCTTTCCAAAGGGATTAAGCCTTTTGGGATTTGGTTATTTTTGAGGACCAACATGCGATGATCCGCTATTTTTTCTCGGAAGGTTTTAGGATCTTCATCTTCTTGCATAACCCACATTGGGTCATTTTGGTTTTCTTGATCTAGATGAGTTTCAGAGAACTCACCTATTGCTATAAGAAATTTCTGAATTTGTTCGTCATCTTCAAAAACCTGCCAGTGTCGGACATTGTCTGGTATAGAGGGTTTATATCTGATTTCAATATGATATTTCAATTTAACATTCATGGGAGGGGAAAGGGTGGAGGTTGCCTTAGCCAATGCATCAGTGTGTATATTTTCTGTGTGAGGAATAAAATGGACTTTTATAGATGAGAAAAAATTCTCCATTAAATCCCAGGCGCAATTTCTGTATGTCCTCAATCTGGGATGTTTGGCTAGGTATTGTCGATTTACTTGTTTTACTATCAATTCAGCGTCAGCGTAAACCTCCAAGTTTTTTATGTTTAACTTATTGGCAGCCTCTAAACCCAAAATTAATGCTTCATACTCGCATACGTTGTTGGTGTAATCTATGTCCCACTGCAAGCGATATGAGAAAGGAACGGTAAACTTACCTTCAGGTGCTACCAACAGTATTCCAGCACCAGCTCCTTCAGAAGATGAAGCGCCATTGAAGTACATTTTCCAGAGACCACTTTTGCATAGTTCTTCAGTCAAGGGGCTAAGATATTCTTGCTTCATATCAAGTTCTTCTGAACATCCATTTAAACCATAATCAAAAGACAATATGCAATTCCCCAGATCTTGGTCTGCAACGTAAATGGGAAAGTTGTTTGGATTCTGAGGATCACTGACAGTATATGCCAATCTTGTTTCTTTGTACAATCAGGTAAACTGACCACCGAATATAGGAATTGTGTCATAGGACATGTCCAATTGTAAAGAACCTCCCAACTTGGCTCCCCATGATCTGAATAACAACATACCATATTTGGGGGGAATATCTGCAATAACCACATCCATCAAGATACTCTTGACCGAGACCTGAGCCAGGGTAACAACCAGATCTTTTATCATTCCCATACATTTAACCTTTCTCGAATCAAAAGAGTATAGGTCTCCATAGGGTCTAGTGATCTGGAGCCCCAACCTCTCCATTATAGTTTTGGGCATAACATTATGTGAAGCCCCATAGTCTAACATGCAGTTATGCAGTAACTGGTCATGTATATTCAGGGTGATATAGAAAGGAGGGACGTTGTCTTTGAATCCCTCAAAATGAGGACCAAGGGTGATGTTAGGTCTGTCATCTTCTAGGTTGATAATGTCGGAGTGACTTTCTGGCTTGCAAATGCCCATTGCTTTGGCAATTTGCTTCCAATAAGTGGGGTTTTTTGCTATATCTTAATTTTATTTAATTCATTTTCAAAATTGTAAGATGTATTGGCCTTGTCGGTTTCTTTGGTTAAGACTTCCGGGCTTTTTTCTTCCGACTTGTTTGTCTAGATCTCTTTATCACTCGTGACCTTAGTCGCAGATGTAACTTTATCTATCGGCCCTGTTTCCTTTGTTTGGGTTTCAACTTTTTTCACCTCAGCCTCTTGAATCTTTGTTATCTTGACTTTATTGCTGGGTAACAATGCCTCTTTCAAAGGAGGTTTATGAGATTGATCCCTTGGGAGGATTTTCTTAGGTTGGTTAGTTGAGGTGGGCATATTTTTTTATCTCAGATTGTATCTGGGTTGAAAATCAGCCGCTATCATTTCTGTTTCTGGTTGAAATATGCAGAGGTTAGTATGATCACCTTCTTCTTCTTCATTAGACGAATGAGGAGTATTTAAGGATTTCTCATAGTCTTCCCTAGTCAGAAATGGCTGTGAACACCCATCACAGAAACATGGAACTTCATCTTCTGAATCTCCGAAATCTTGGAGGTTACTTGCTCCTATAAAATTTTCGTTTTTTAGTGGAGCTTGTATTTTTTGATCTGCATTCTTTATTTTCCTCTATTGATTTTGGGGATTTGGGTTTCTCCTAAAATTACTTTTGTTAAAAGAATCATCTTTAGCCTGATCCAACTCCATCCTAGAGATTTTGTTAGACAGATCTTTAATTATTTGGGCCATATCATCCACTCTGTCGTCAGTGTATCTATTTGACCCGGAAGGACCTGCTGGTTCCTTATAGCGTCTATTATCACAGTTGGTTATTTCTACTTTAGCCTTCAACTTACCTGAAGCCATCATATTAGATTCTATTTCGACAACATCGTCTTGCATTCTATTTAGGGTATCTCCTCTCCTTTCTCGCAAAAGTAATGCAAAATTAGGTTCAAAAGCTCCCGCAAAGGTTACTTTGGCTGAGCATTTGGAAGGTTTAATAACAGCTGGAATTTTATTATACAATTTGTTAAATCTTAAAATAAATTCCATAACTATTTCTGAGTTTTTTTTCTTTAAAGACCCAAACTCAGTAAGGTAGTATAAGTGATATTTTCTCTCTCCCCATTGTCTGAGGAAAGCATCTTCCAACGCGTTATATGTCTGAATAGACGCTGCGGGAAGACTCTGAAACCAAGTTCGGACCTGTCCTTCGAAGGTTTGGACAAGTAGTCTCGAATAGACGTCTTCGTGCTCGATACCGCATATGTCTGCAAACTGGTCAAAGAAGTTTATATGCTCGGCTATGGTTAGACCTCCCTCCCCAGTGAACTTAGGAAGATTTTTGATGTAGTTTTCAGGTAAATCATGGAGAGGAACGGGTAAAACCAGGGGAGTGTATCTTACTGCCACTTTTGAAAATACTCTGGGAGGAGGGACATTCGGTTGTCCTCCATGTCCTCCTCCGATGCCTACCATCGAATTGGGAGTAGGAAATGGGTGAGATCG
>CBVK0100352921.1:0-20362 GCA_900067695.1 Picea abies
CCCTCTACACTCCCCCGCGTGGAAGAGTGTACATACTTCTAGGGTGTAAAGTCTTCATGGGGTATAAACACGGAAGGACCTCTGAATTAGGAACATAATCAGGCTCCATAGCCAACACAAACCCCTCCTCTCCATAAAAAAATACCCTCCAAAAAAAACCCAGCCTAAAATGAGCAACAATCCTAAGGTCCATGATGAACCAGAAGTCGAAAGGAACATCCCAGAAGCTGAACCAAATCTGATCCAGATCCAACCAGAAAATAAAACCATGGGCCTAACTCGCCACCTAATGTAGACCCCCCCAAGGAGGTAGGCCATCTGGACCAAGGATCATAGGAAGATTTATTAGAAAAAGAGGAAGGGGAAATAGATCCGAAAAAAATCACAAAAAAACGTCAAAAAGGGGAAGGAAAATGACAAAAGAATGTAGAGAAGATGAAACCTATAAAGACAAGCTACAGGGGGGACAATCAACACTGGATGGAATGATAAACCCAAGAACAGCGAGGCAACAGGGGCAGTTCGAGGAAGGAGAATCCATCACCAAAAAAGGTAAGTAATGAAAGTCATCTCCTAGAATTGTAGAGGGTTCGGGAGTAAACAGAAAATTGAAGCAATGAAAGATTTAATGTGAAACTCCACTCCAGACATCCTACTAATCTAGGAGACAAAGTTGTAAGAAAAAAATTTCTTCCAAGCCAGATATAGCTTCTGGAACAACTTTGACGTAATCTCCATTAGTTCTCGAGGAGCCTCAAGAGGCTTGGGAACCCTCTGGAACCCCCAAAAAATTGAGCTAATCCATTCCCACTCCAGCTCACACTAGATCCTCACTTTCCTTCAACATAATGACACAGACATTCAGGTAAGCCTCTTTAACATTTATGCACCAGTACTTCATGTAGACAAAAGAGTGTGCTGGAACTCTATCTAAGAGCATTTGCATCTCCTTCATCTAGAGAATATAATCATAGTAGGAGACCTAAACCTCACTCTAAACATTGGGGAAAAAAAAGGGGGATCTCCCGTCAGGTACCCCTTTAGATAAATCGTTGATGATCTAATCCTGGACTGGGATCTGGAAGATATTAAACCCACCAAAGGATTGTTCACCTGGTCCAACAGAAGATTAGGACCAGGCCATATTGCAGATCGCCTCGATAGATTTCTTGTCCATCACTCTATCCTCCTCCTCGGCCTCACCTTGGACTCCTCTATCCTTCCTTTCAGTGCCTCAGACCACAAGCATATTCTCCTCTCTCTCTCCCATGACCGCAATCTAGGCCCCATTCCCTTCTGCTTCAGAACGGCCTAGATCCAACATAAAGGTTTCCTATACATTGTCTCTGCAATGTGGAAAGAACCCATCATGGGCCACCCTTTCTACGTCTAGGAAGAAAAATTAAGAAAACTCATAGTAGTTCTTAAAGCGTGGGCCAAGTCTCTCAAAAATCCACACCTCAAGAGGGTGGAGGAGCAACAAAATCTAGAGCAGCACCAACTCCAAGAAGAGAATCATCTGGTTGACTCCGTCTCTTTGGAGAAAGAACAACAGATCCATAGAAACATCCATCATGCATGCCGCCAAGAGGAGGAATATTGGAGGTAGAAATCAAAGTCAATGCCTTAAATTGGGGGATAAAAACAAAAACTTCTTCCACAAACAGGCGGAAGGAAGAAAGCAGTTCAACTCCATCAAAGAAGTATGTTTCCAACAACAAAATCTCACCAACTTCGAGGAAATCAAACTCTCTTCTCACAAGCATTTCAAAAACATCTACACTGAATACCCTACTGCCCAGGAAGTTATCGCCAATGACATCCTCAACCTCATACCTACCAGGATCTCCGTGGAAGAAAATTTAATTCTTATAGGGTCAATCTCCAAAAAATAGATTAAAAAATCCATTGCAAATATGGACCCAAATAAATCTCCCGGCCTAGACAAATTTACAGCCCGATTCATCAAAGTCTGCTAGCAAATTATCAAACATGACCTCCACAGAATGATTCAAAAGTCGCAAGCCTGCAATAAAATTAGAGGCAGTACCAACTTCGCCTTTCTAGATCTTATTCCAAAGGAAAAAGGATCCTCCTCCTTCGATTGCTTCAGACCTCTCTCCCTTTGCAACATTAGCTATAATATTATTACGAAAATCATGGCCAACATGCTAAAGAATATCCTCCCTGGAGTCATTCTGGATAATCAAGGAGGCTTCATCAAAGGAAGAAACATCAGCGACAACATCATCCTTGTCTAGGAGGCCATCCACTCTAGTCAAGCTAGGAAGGAAAAAGGCATGTTAATCAAATTGGACCTGGCAAGTGCCTTTGACATGGTAAGGCATAGCTTCCTCTTTCAGATAATGAAGGGGTTCGGATTCGACCCTGCCTTTATCAACTCGACAAAAGCCTACATAGGAAGCCCTTGGATAGCACCTCTTGTAAATGGCCGACCAACTGGATTCTTTCAAGCCTCTTGAGGGATGCGACAAGGATTCCCCCTTTCCACTCTCCTCTATGCCATCCAGGCCTCGATGCTGAGATTCCAGTTAGATCATAGACAACATCTTCAGGAACTGATGGGACTCTACATAGCCATAGGAGTCAGGGACATCAACCATGCTTAGTTTGTTTATGATACCATCCTGCTCGAAAGTGAAAGTATCAGATCGACCATCAGATTCAAAAATGAGCTAGACAAATACCAAGCCATTTCGGGAAGTATGATCAATCATAGAAAAATCCAAATCTATGGGTGGAACTGCACCCCAAGGGAAATGAATGACATTACTCGAATCCTTGGAATAGCAGGAAAAACTCAATGGGACTCCTTCAAGTATGTCGGGGTCCCCATTTTCAAAGATACCACCAAATCTCCATGCTGGGCTCCCCTTGTTGATAAAATTAAAGCTAGAATAAGCGTCTGGGGCTCAAGCTGGTTAAACCCAACAGGTAAGATCGTTCTCATAATATCTGTCCTTTCAAGCGTTCTGATTTATCAAAGCTCAATTATGCTAGCTCCAAAAGGCATCATCACCAAATTCGACATGTTGCTTCGGCATTTACTCTGGAAAGGAGGGAGAATCAATGACAACAAGCTACCACTGGTCAGTTGGAGCAAAATATCTCGCCCCCTATCGGAAGGTGGACTTCAACTCCAAGATCTCCATTCCCAAAATCTGGCCCTTGGAGCAAAACTGCTCTGGAACATAATCCCAAGAAGGAACTCATGGTGCAAAAAGGCTATTTGGAAGAAATACTTACTTCTCAGGCCCGAGGCTTCGATGCCTCGATTCACCGCCTAAAACTTCTCATGGCTCCCCTATCTATTCTATTTGTTCAAAAGTGCATACCTTCTTTGCCCTGGCTCTCACATGGATCCCGGGTAATGAAAAGAAGATTCGCAGATAGGAAGAATCTATAATGGGGGACACCCCACTTGACAACGTGCCTGGACTGGAGCACCTAAAAGCGTACCTAAAATCTCAAAATTACAATACCCTCTGGGACATCTCCCTCTGGAAAAGCGATGGAACAAATGACTCAGTAAGCTGGAACTTCTCTGACTACCCTCCACAGATCCAAGTAGAAAAAGAGCTGATGATTCACCTACTCCGAGGAAAATCCCCAATCTCCAAAAGACTCAAGGACCAATGAGGATGGGGCACAAAATCTGGAAGCTACACAATAGCATCTGGCTATAAATTCCTCACAGCTGAACCACAAGCCCCAAGAAATCTGGCGTTATGGAAAGAAATATGGCGGGTCAAAAATCTACCCAAAGTGGACTTCTTCATTTGGACTCTAGCTCATAACAACATCCTGACAGGTGATAATCTCTGGAGGAAAGGCTGGGAAGGACCATAGAGATGCCCTCTTTACCAATCCCATGAAGAAACTGTTGACCATCTGCTTCTTGGATGCTCCTTTGCTAAAGAAGTTTGGCAGATTGCCCTCCTGGGAGGGACCCCGACCGACCTTTTCCCCTTAGATATTACTTCCTTGCTAAAATCCTAGACCACCTACTGTCCTTACACTCTCAAGGAAAAAACTCACCTTAAAAGCTGCTGGATGACCCTCCCTATACTCATCCTCTGGAAACTCTAGCTTGAAAGGAACTCGTGGATCTTCAGAAACCAAAGCTCCACCCCTACCCACGTCTCTGTCAAAGCCAAAGCCTTACTCGATGAATGCCTCACCTTCCTGTGGCCAAACACATTACAACAACTTACTCCTCCCCTGAATATGAATGGCTCCTTAGCCTTTCCCCCACTCTTAAATACGCTCCCCCTCTCCGCATCCCTCATGAACTTTGGGAAGTGCGCAAGCAGCCCGAGGACTTCAAAGAATGGAGACGCAATCAACACAAACAAATTTTGTTCTTTGACGGAGCTTCGAAAGAAACCTAGGGGCAACAGGAGGGGGAGGGGTTATCTATGACCCCACTAAATTTTGGGAACTAGTCTATTCCTGGGGGTTAGGAGAAGAAACCAATAACATCTCAGAAGCACAAAGCCTTTGGAAAGGACTCATCCAAGCCCGTAAGAGAGCTATCCAAGACATTATTGTGATAGGAGACTCCCGAATCTTAATCCAATCTCTGGCCATGAACACGTTGCCAAATCAAATGAACCTTCGACAAATCACCAAGAAAATCCTACAACTCTCTCACTCCTTTCATAAAATCGACATTTTTCATGTGGTTAGACAGCTCAACGGAGAAGTAGACCAGGCTTCCAAAACCGCCACCCCCTTGAGCAGGGGCCAACTCTCCATCAATGGAATTCTTCGCTTCGACCCTCTCCCTTAACGAAACATGGAGGGCACTCACCTGGAACTCCTGTGGCATGAGGCGCACATTTCTCCCGAGTTCCTTGAAGCGTGGTAGCCCTCAGGCAATACCTCTATCCGTCCCCTATCTCGCGCGAAGGTACTTCTCTTACCCATTCACGTCCCTTCATCACTCTTCATTTTCCCTTCGCCTCCCATCACTCATGGTGTTCTGCTCTGAACCCATCTCCCTCCTACATGGCACTCACGCGAAGCTGCCTCCTCTCATGGAAACACATGTTCGAAGCATTTTTAAATTTGGGAAGGTGGCACCCTACTCCTACCTATCCTGCTCTCTTGATATTGCCTGGTCTCTCACTTGGCTGGTGTGTTTAGTCCCTCCTCCTGCTTGCTCCTCCCTGTCTGATTTGTCTTGGTCCCCTACCTGGTTCTTGTCCACTGCCCTTGCTTGCACTATGGCATCTAGCTCCAATTCAACCTCCCCTCCCAACTCCCCTCCCTCCCTGGAACTTGAAATTTGTAGGCTGAAGCATACACTCAATGCACAGAGAGGCTTCCTACTTCATCTGGATGGGGAAGGTAGATGGAGGTTCGAACGGGTGGAAGAATATCTCATCTAGCTCAAGGAGGAAGCGGTCAAAGCTCTCACTCACACAACACAACAAACTAACAGCAAAATAGCTTAACTAGAGGCACGAATTGAAAAGATGGAACTCCAAGTTGCAGACTCGAGCTATCGAACAAGTGCAAGTGAGAAGACATCTCCAAGCGCAAGCTCCTTCACTCTAGATCCAAAGGTTTAATTATGGTTTATCTCTCTCCCGACTCTAGCTCCTTTTTAGTTTTTCTTTGTACAGAGGAGCACAGTGTCCCTTTGTATTACAGGAAACCACTTTGTAAGGCGGACCTCAGTCTATGTTTAGACTTTTCAAAACTCTCGAAAGTAGTGGGAATCTCGAAACTCTATATCAGAGCAGATCCTTATGTAATCTCGAAGCCCATGCACACAACGTAGGGCTGAATTTTGTAGTTTTCTCCACAATGGTCATACCACTGCTATTAATATAAAAACCTCTTTCTTGTGTAAATAATAATAATAATAATAATAATTTAATTTTAAGGTCACAACCAAGCCAAACACCAAATTGGTGTATGAGATCTCCTTATTTGTTGGACAAAGGACCCCCTCCACCCTTCGATTTGACTGGTAAAGTCTACAAAGGTATACATATCCTACCCCCCTATGGATTTGAACTTGTAACCTCTTAGGAGGAAACACATGTTCTTAACCATAATACTTTCAACATAAGGGCATTGGTGGGGGAGGGTTGCGTAAGGATGGGTGATGGAGTTGTATAGTAAAACTTCAAGTAAATTAATTAATGTAAATTCATTTAACTTCTAATTTTTTAAGAACCAAGAAATTTGCAAGTATGATTTTTTACATTGATAAATTTATGATTATTTTTATTTTGTTCTTACTAAATATAAGGTTAAGATGAATCTATGTTAGTATTACAAGTTAAATGTGGTGTTTCTCCATAAAAATAAGTCAAAATTAAAAAAATAAAGTAGACATTATATTATATTCAAATAGAGTATGGAAGCAACCGTAAGTCAATGAGGCACGACACTTCATAGATTCATGTAACTTTCTAAGGGGAGTTTTCCTTGATGACAACAATTGAGGAGACAACAGATGTTGAGTGGTGACAAGATCTGAAGATGGGGCAGAGGCACCATGGAGATTGACAGATGTTGTCAAGGATGGCAACAACTTGGAATTGGGGAGCATTTAAGGTATCCCATGACACCCATAGAGCGTGCACACTCCTTGGGAAGACTTGGGGATGAGTAGGGAAAGAGAACACAAGGGGCATGCTATCGGTTGGACGAATGAAGACATGTGGGTGTGAGCAAGAGCATCTTGGGCGCACGATGGTGACGTACGAAACCAAGGGGGAAAACACCTTACTTGCCTTAGAATAGTTGATGGAGACTTGGGTTGTGTTTGGGCAAGGATGGGGCGACTTGGGTGCATGCCCAAGAGGTGGACCTACTTTCTCATGGAAACATGGGCACGTTGGAGAGGTTGAATGAACCCATCAACACACCCATGGAGTGTCTTGTCGATCAACACAAGGAAGTAGGCAAGGCATGGGGCACGTGCCCATGGATGGGGTGCACCAGTCCAAGAGACATGATGGTTGATGGGTGCACAAGCTCGTTTGGGCACATCGGGTCCATGAAGGGGCACGATGAGTCGTTTGAGTGTGATAGTTTGCGAAGGGGCGGGAGACACCCAAAGGACGAGATTTTTCACGTTGGTTACCTTTGGAGTCCTTATAAAAACACAAGGGCACACAACCAACGAAGAAAAGAAGAGTTTGTGGAATAATAAAGCAAGTCTTAGGCAAAGTTCGAAGGCAAGGAAGACTAAGGTAGAGTTGTGAACATTGAAGACAAGTAGCCAAGGGAGGGATGTACTAGGAAATTTTAGGGGAAGTATGAAACACAAGTCTAAGTGAGGCATGTGTGAGGCAGAACCAAATTTTGTGTTAACTTGGTAAATTCTATGGAAGAGAAGGGACGACAGGTCTATGGCTGGGCACACGACTAAGATGCACCATAGGAAGTTGTGAATATGGTTATGACAAAGAGTCTTAGTGTAACGAATCTGTGTATGACCATATTGGTAAGGCGAGGTGAGTCGTGTGTGATATGGATTTAGGATCAGAAAGAACTGATTAACATACTGAATACAATAAACACAGAGATATGAAGAACAACACAGATATCTAGTGAACAATATATTCTATTGAATGAATGAAATAGGCCGAAATTGTAAAACTGTGGAACTGAAACACTTGCTTGAATGGTGGTAGCTATCTTTGAAAAGAGATGTGGCTGCTACATGCATCCATCTGAACAGAGTCAATACAATGACGCTTCAGAGGCCTTTTTGATATTACTCATGAATTCAAAAACCCTAGTCATCCAAAAACCTAACCCTAGGAGGTGAAACACCAAAATTCATGTGGGCCCCTATGGGTAAGTTGGTACCTCAACTTCTTGGGGTCGTAGATTTTACATACAACCTCCGTTTTAGGCGGGTGATAGCCCATTGGAAAGGTATTTCAAAGAGATACACATTACACCATAAAACTCTGTCTCCCTCTACATTTTGACTGTGGCAAGCCAAAAAACACTGTTTAGGGCTCCAAAATGGCCCTAGAAGTACAACAACATGTGATGACATGAAAACATGTTGGATTAGGTGAGAGGCCACTAGTATCCACCTAGAAGATATGTAGGGATTCAGAGAACCCCAGAAGTGTAGAACCCACAATTACAAATAAGTAGAAAAGAACATGCTGAATTAAAAATGAACAAGAGAAGCTAGTTGGAATAGGTGGGTTGCCACCAATATCCACCTGGATCAATCCTCCCCCCTTAGGAAGAAATGGTTTCCATTGCATTGAGTTCCCCCATCAGGTGAGGAAACTTTTGTTGGATTTGGCCCTCAGGTGAGCCACTTGCCTTGGTGTAGGAGCTACCCTGCCTTGACAACTCGATAAATCTGGATCCTTTGTTGGCGAGTGCCCTTGACCTGTGTGTCCACTATCTGATTAGTGGCTGCTTGTTCCATGTAGTCAGGGTTGAGCTTTGTTGGTGTAAGTTGTTTTGTGATCTCTGAGGTATCCAATAATGGTGGAAAATATGGATGAAGGATGTCCACATTGAACACTAGGTGTCGACCAAGGAAGGGTGGAGTGTTGAGCTCAAAAGCATTTCTACCCATAGCCTTGGTGATAGTGTAAGGCCCATATCGAAGTGGGTGGAGCTTCCAATGGGGCCCTATGAGACTCTCCCTATACAAATGTAACTAGACTTTGTCTCCAACCTGAAACTGGTGCGGCACCCTATGTTGATCATGGCATTGCTTGTACTTAGCATTCGATTTCTGCAAAATCTTCCAGACCTGTTGGTAGATGTGCTGAATCTACTCAATGAATATGGTGGCTTTGTCGGTCTCAAAATGAACATGGGAAGAGTCTGTCTATGTGGTGGCAAGAGGTAGTGTAACATCAATGGTACCCAAGGGTTGGAAACCCATCCCCACTTGAAATGGGCTATGGCCAGTGGAGCTATGGAGAGCCCTGTTGTAACTGTACTAAACATATGGGATACTCTCAATAATGTACATGGATTCTTAGAGTTGTACATGCACAGGATGTGCACAATCATCTGATTGATGACCTTTGTTTGGTCATCTATTTGGGGGTGGAAAGCATTGGATTTAGTGAGATTGGTGTCCAACAGTGACTAGAGACTCAACCAAAATGTGTTGAGGAACTTGTTGTCCCAATCAGAGATGATGGTCTGTGGTATCCCAAAATGGACCCACACTCATTCGAAGAAGAGCTTGGAAGTATCTACCACTCTGATATTCTTCTTGCAGGCTATGAGGATGGCCATCTTTGAAATCAATCAACGACCACAAATACACAATCATTGATCTAAAAATAGAAGGCTAACTTGTTATGCAATGCAAACACCCCCTACTTCAATAAAAGAAACCTTACAGGACCTTGCTTCATGTGTTAAAATATGCAAGATGGTTTATGTGTTAAGTTCATGCTTCTCCTTGTTAATGTATAAGTGTGAGGAAATGTTCTTTTAAAAGATTAAATATGTGCTATAAACCAATACACAACAACATAAAGTGTAGCAAATAACACAACAAACTCACAACAATAACAAGATGATAAAAGAGTTCACCCCTCTCTGGGCTACATCTCCTTGAGCCTCCTACAATGGACTTGGCTCTTTGGGATTAGTTTGTCAAATGTTCTTTTACAAGATGCTTCTCAACTCCAATGTATCTACAGACTATACCATTGGGTTCAGAATACATAAAAACCCCAAAAATGACTATTAGAACTCTGAAAATGGATCTTGTCCCATCCAGTAATGCCCTCTTCTACATGTGGCCTCCAAGCTTCCCTGAGCTTCAATGTGGTAAAAACACCTGTAAAAGTCCTCCAATGGATTTGAAACCTATCCCAATGTGTTCAGAGCATAATAATTAGTCAAAAATGACTATTCAGTCTCAGAAAATAGACCTGTACTCATCTGAGCAATGCCTCAAACAATGAGGGCTTCAAGCTTCCTGAAGCTTCCTCAAACTTCAATGGTTAAAAAACTACAAAAGAAGTCTCCAAATTCCTGTCAAAATAGTGCCAATGGACTCAGAACGTCCAAAAACCCCTAGCTAGGCTTTTTCGGCACCTCATTTGGCCAAAAACTCAAAAAGTTAGGCCTCCTGCCATTTTCCCCTTCTTCAAGCTCTGTTACTGGTTCACCATTTCGCACCTGGGTGTGAATGAACCTGGCTTCTGGCGTTTTCCGTGCCTAAACTCAGAACATGCACGCCTTTCGAAATTGGTGCCAAAATGTCGCACCGTTAGCGAAACTAAAGCCCCCCAAGTCGGAGGTGTTGGGCGCATGGGGGCCATGTGGCCACGTCCCAGCGCGAAAATAGGGCTAAGTTTCATGAATAAACTTGGGCTTGCCAAGTGTCCAGGCGCGTGGGTGTTCACCGTTTGAACCAAAACTAAAACCAAAACCCAACTTAAATCCGTGCGCATATATGTGGCAAGGGTCATATGGGGTGGCACATCTAACCCCCGGCTTTAAACCAAAAATCCGCGCCAAAATCCCTATTGCGGTCATATGGCTGCAAAATGTGAACGGGGCTTCGTTTAAAAAAAAGAACCTCCCACGCACCATTTATAAAGTGGTCACATGTAATACAAATTGTAATCGTGAGCTATACAATTGGAACCCCACGCGCCATTTATAAAGTGGTCACATGTAATACAAATTGTAACTGTGCTATAAAGTTTAAACTGCACCCTTCGTATATAAGAATGGTCACATGGAAAAGTAATGGAACCATTGGTTCATTGAAATACCCCCACGCGCAATGCATATATAAATCATGGCCATATGAAAAATAATACGACCAAGGGCCAACATTTGGTAACCCCCGCGCGCACGCCATTATAAATAATGGTCATATATAACAGGTAATACAACCGTGGGCTAGGGCCCCATTTGACATGCGACTTCCATGCGCACCCATCATAGGGTGATAGTTCATATGTGTTGGCACGATAAAACCTCAGGTCGGGGCTAAGCCCTGGCCCGACCCCCCGCCACACATTTCAAATTGCAACATTAAATATATATAAGCCCGTATACGTGTTAAAAACCAATGGACGATATAATGGCTAGCGGAGGTTTGTGAAGGCGTTGCATAGTGGGGAGGTCCGGGGGGTCGAACCCGGTGACCTCCATAAATTTTTAATAAACGAATCAATTGCCAATAAAGGGGTGCCACGTGGTAGCCCTTGATTGGGCCACGTGGCACCCTAACATTCGCCCAAATCATGCCACGTGTCACCATAATACTCATCCAAAGTCAACCAATCAAAGATTTCCATGTCGAATGCCATGTGTGAGTCATACCATCATGCCACGTCAGCATCCGTACGACTGTATGGACTGCCCAGTCAGCATCCCATTTTTTTTTTCCCTGTTTGGCTCGGCGAACAGATCGCGATATCTTCTCCATACGGACTCCATTTGAGAAAGTAAATATACCGCCGGAATCAGGAAGACGAGACAGACGTAATGGCACCATTTTCGTCGCATTCCGAGCACTTTGAAAATTGAGCAAATTTTTTATCCCTGGTCCAGATTTTGATCAGTCATTCCCTTGCTTGGTGGATGAAAGGATAGACATGTAATCCATTGAGATGGATTCTCAAGGATTCTCGAGAGTAGGAAGATGGGTGTATAAGCCTTGCTTCTTGATGGTTGTCTTGGAAATGGCACAGGCTGTGCAAGATATGATATATTTGTTGATGTCATATCGAATTTTTGGCCAATAAAAATGTTTCTGAAGAACGACCACAATTTTCTCCACGCCAAAATGTATTTCCATCCGATTGTAGTGGGATTCCCAAATCCTCTTTACACACTAGCTTGTAGGAACATATAGATGGCCCAGATGGCATAATAGTCCGTCCTGAATGTGAAAATCGGTGACAATTTCTCCTGTACCCAAGAGCTGATAGGTGGTGGTGAAGTTTGGATCTTGCTGATAAAGTTGGGGCTACTCAGATGCTTCATGTCCACAGGAATGGAGCACAGTGATGAGTCCAGCCATGGGAGGGTGACTGAGGAAGTCATCGAAACAATTTGATACCCTTGTCTTATACTTGGATGTTTATATGGAACTGCTGCAGGTAGGTGGACCACTTACAATGGAAGTTGTTCTCAATTTCCCCTATGTTTATATGAACTGCAGAGGCTTGTGATTAGTGTGGATGATCATCTCCTTTCCCAGAATGTAAAGTTTCCATTGACGACAGGCTTGTACAATGGAATACATTTCCTTGTCATAGTTGGGGTTTTTCCAGACAGTATCTGAGAGTGTCTCACTATGGTGTGCCATTGAATGACCGTGTTGAGTGAGAACTACGCCTACATCATAGTCAAATGCATCAAACTCAATCTCAAATGGTTTCTATAGATCGAGAAAGGAGAGTACTGGAGCTGAGCACAAGTGATGCTTCAGATGATCGAATGCTCGTGGTTGTTCCTTGCCCCACATGAACTTGACCCTGCCACAACCCTTGGTCACCGGGCTGAGGGCCCATGCAATACGAGAGAATCCCAACATAAATCGTTGGTAGAAGTTGGCCAGTCCCAAGAAGCTCCGAAGCTAGGTTAGTGTGGTCGGGGCTAGCTAGTCATAGATGACTTGGATCTTAGTTGGATCAACATGTACGCCATGCTCATCAACAATGTAGCCCAAGTATTGGACCCTGTTCATGTCAAAAGAGCATTTTACAAGTTGGCATATAGCTTGTGCTACCGTAGAGTGCTCAAAACTGCTGAATATGTTGCATGTGCTCCTCCCAAGTTTTGCTGAAGATGCAAATGTCATCCAAATATACTACCACAAAATAGTTGGTGAAGGGTCTCAATACATCATCCATCAACCTCATGAAAGTCATTGGTGCGTTTGTTAAGCCAAAGGGCATGACCAACCATTTGAAGAGACCTTATTTAGATTTGAAGGTTGTCTTCCATACATTAGTTGGTTCGATGGGAACCTGGTGGTAGCTAGAATTTAGGGCAATATTGTTGAAGAAATTTTCCCTCTTGAGTTGGTCAAGAAGGTCATCAATCCTAGGAATTGGGCATCGGTTCTTGACTATAATTTTGTTTAAGGCTCTGTAATAAATGCATAGTCACAAAGTCATGTCCTTCTTCTACACCAGTACAATCGAGCTTCCACAAGGGGAGGAGTTGGGTATGATGTGCCCCTTTTGAAGAAGATCTTGGATCCGATGCCTGATTTCCTCATTTTCCATCAGCGAGCAGTGATAGACTATTCCATTAGGTAGAGTTGTACCTGGGTTCAGATCAATTGGATGCTTTACTTGGTAGTGCGTTGGTACCCCGGTGGGTGAGGAGAAGATGTCTTTGTATTCTTCCATGATCCTATCCACTTGCTTCTAATGCAAAGATAGGCTCTATGTAGAGGCCAGGGATGTGGCGATGAACTTCTGCTTATTGTGAGCACGGATCACAAAGAAGACAAACTTCCTGGTCTGTGAAATGACCTTACTGCATTGCTTGGCAGAGATTAAAGAAATAATGGTAGGCAACACTACCTTTGGTATCCTATACAATTGTCTACCCAAAGTAATAATAACACTACAGGGTCTAGACTCATACACAACATGATGCTTCCACAAATATGGTTGTCCTAAAATAACATCACAAACTTCAAGGGGAGAAATATCACACAATACTTGATCTTTGAAAGGCTTGATGTCGTAGGGAAGATGACACTGTTGGCTGACACAGAGATCCCTCCCTTGGCAAAGCTAACCAATGGTGTAGGGCTGCGGGTGCGGTGTCGTTGGTAAGTCTAGCGTCTTGATGACCTCTGCTGAGATCAGGTTCTTCTGACTGCCTCTATCGATAATGAAATGAAGCAGAGCCTCCTTTACCTACATCTATGAGTGAAAGAGGTGTTCCCCTTCCTCTAGTTCTTCGGGTTCGCTTGACTGGATTTTGGTGATAGAGACAATGGCACTGGGTTCAACATTGATAATCTGCTTCCTTCCTTCTAGATTTGATTCAGAATCAGAATCAACCTCTGACTCGGAAGCCTTTAGCTCGGCCACGAGTGATTACTTGGAGAGACATTCTTTAGTGTTGTGCCAAGGGAGTTTATGATACTCACACTATTTTCCCGTGTCTTTATTCATCTTCTCATTGCCCTTATTGTGTTGTGGATTGGAATGGTTGTCCTAAGAGTGGCCATCTTAGCTCGGTCCCTTGTTGTGTGGGTTGGGGCCGCCTTTGCACTACTTCGACTGTGAGGAGTTTGTAGATCCAAACTCTCAACTCTTTAGCTTAAATTTCTGCTCGATCTTGACAGTGTATCTATAAGTTATGGCCAATGAGTCGATGCCAAGAAACTCCATTTCTATTTGAATGTATCTATGCAAACAATCATGGTATTTGAGCACCATATGTCTCTCAGAGTCTTTGATGCCCAATTTGGTGTACAGTGTATGAAAAATATTGGTGAAATATGGTACTGTTTGGTCCCTTTATTGATGCAGGGTAGTGAATCTAGTGTATTGGTCCTCGTAGCTTCCAATAGGGTAATATTGTTCTTTAATGTCATCCCAGAAGGAATCCCATATACGGGCAACCACAAATATTATAGATTCCTCTACGGCCCTTTGCTTAGAGTAAGTATCCCACCAGTCCTTAACATGGGGGATGACCTTGAGGAGTGCAAAAGTAATCTTTTCCCTATCGAAAAAATTTTGGACCGAAAAATACGCTTCAAGCAGACTCAACCATTTATCTACAACATCCACATCTATCAGTCCTACAAATAATGGAATATCAAAATTTACTTGTACCTTGAAGGGGGTTGTGTTATCACATGAAGTTGTCAAGGTCACAAGACAACCAAGTCTTTTGTTTCATAGGTAACGTCCAAGCACAACTTTCAAAAGAAGTCCATTTCGAGTTTGAAATACAAGAAAACAATAGGTTCAATTTTCAACCGTAAGATTTGAGTGAGAGCAAGATCAATCTTCAGATCAACAAGATTAAGTCACGACCATCAAATCTCATCAGAGATAAATCGATGGTGGGGAGGCATTGTGGGGATCATGAAGAAATTTAAAGTTTTTGCAAGTTGTGAGCTCACAATCGCTTAGAATCATTGATCTTTCTAGATCAACCGATCAACGATGCATATTGATCCCGCTATGGACGAGCATCTTCGCATTGCGGGGATTAGAAAGGAAATTAGAGTCTATGCAAGTTGTGAGCCCACAATCGCTCAAGATCTTTGATCTTCAAGCAAGGGACATACGTCAGGTGATCTCGTACTATGGTAGAAAGAAAGAAAAATTTGAGTGAGTAAAGGACTCCCAAAGGCCTGAAGCCCGAACTCCCGAAGTAATTGTGGATCGTTGATCTCAAATCAAGAAGAGATGTTGATATTTGCAACAGACTCTCCCGAAGGCCTGAAGCCCGAACTCCTGAATTAATTGTGGACCGTTGATCTCAAATCAACAAAGAGTCATTGATATTTGTAGCAGTATCACCTGAAGGTTTGAAGTCCCAAAGTTAACGAGAGGCTACCACGTCAACCAAGAGAAATTTACTTCAGAATATTTCCATCCAAACGTCCCAAAGTCTCGAAGTACTGAAGTAAATCTTAGCCATTGAAGGCTGAGGACACGCGTCGGTAGATCTCACACTTGGAAAATTTGACAATTTGGAGGATTGCTTTAGAAAGCAGTAGAATGCTCCTGAAGCCTGAACTCTCGAAGTAAATCTTAGTCATCCAAAACAGGATGACATGTGGAGGTAGATCTCTCACTCAGAGATATGTCACTTTAGAGGATTGCATGAGCAAGCAGAAGAAATCTCTTGAAGCCCAAACTCCCGAAGTGAATCTCGGTCATCCAAAATAGGAGGACACGTGGAGGTAGTTCTCTCACTTCAGAGATACAATACTCCAAAGGATTGTAAGAGCTATGCATTGAAAAGTTCTGAAGATTGAAATCCCAAAGTAATTGTGAACCGTTGATCTTTGCAGCAGGAAACAAGGTCCATCCAAGAGTGGCACGTGGCAACAAAAGAAAGGTTTCCCAGATCACAGATCGTGACCAGATCGAAGGTCACGCTTCATTGCGGGGATGGAACATGCTCTAACGATAAAATTATTGAGAAGTTCGACAATTGAAGCCATGGTATGGCGAAAGGGCTACGTGGCGGAAGGTGGTAAATTGTGGGCTCAAAAGTGGTGTGGATCCAAACCACCTTTGATGACCCTGAAATCACATGCCTATATAACATCAAATCTGAGAGAATCATGTGGTATCCCCCTAGGCATTAAGCCTCTTCTTGATCTCGAGGATTCAATTAATAAAATAAAGGATTGGTGGTTGAAACCTTGACTCACTCAGTAATTAGAAAGCATGGAGGGTCTGGCCGTGGAGACCTAATGTTGTCATCACGAGGTACCACAAAGGGAAGTTTCTCCTACATGCCCATGATGACCATAGTTTCCTTTTGACAGAAGGAACATGACAAACAAGTGAATACATACGACATTGGAAAAGAGGCACCCAAGCAATAAGACATGTCTACTATTTTGAATATAAATACATCAGATGAATGATATGTAAAGGAGGGGGGAGGGGGTTCAAAGCCAAGAGAGTTGTAGGAGCATGGCACTGTGTTTTTAGTTTGTAAGCCTGAGGGGCATGGATTGTAAATATTATGTTATTGAAGATTCCGTTGAGTTGTTTTATCATACTGTCTTCTTAGTTTACATGTTGTTCTATTTCTTCTTGTCTGGATGTAGCATCTATGATCTATGGATTCTTGAGGTGGTAGAGGATCTACTGTCATCTTTCCCATCTTTCATCGTTTATCTCTTAGACAATTTCTATTTTCTTCTTGTATGGATGTAGAATCTATGATCTATGGATTCTTGAGGAGGTAAAGGATCTGCTGTCATCTTGCCCATATTTCATCGTTTATCTCTCATACACTTTTTGTTTTCTTCTTGTCTGGATGTAGCATATATGATCTATGGATTCTTGAGGCGGTAGAGGATCTGTTGTCATCTTTCCCATCTTTCATCGTTTATCTCTCAGACACTTTTTGTTTTCTTTTCTGGATGTAGCATCTATGATCTATGGATTCCTAAGACAGTAGAGGATCTACTGTCATCTTTCCCATGTTTCATCATTTATCACTCAAACCCATTCTGTATTCCTTCTCCTCATCACCACATAGATCCTTTGTCTGATAGGCAGTTTAAATGCCTTCATTGAGAAGAATACTTATGACTCCATTGCCCAACGGTCTAGGATTGATCTGCAGTAACCTTTTTTATCTTTTCCTTTCTTAAAGTATTGCTAATCCACCTCCTCAAACCATTTTAATACATTTTACTTTTGATGGGTACTGAGATTATCCTCTTGCAGTCTGAGGGTGACTCTTAGTGCTAACAGGATGCATGGCCACTTGATGAAGATGCTTCTCCTGTGGGCAGTTGTCGAAGGATCTGCGCAAAGTTGTCTGTCATTTCATTCTTTTATCGCGCGAGGGATTACTCAATCAACATTTTAATAGGATCTTTTGTGCCATCATATTTATTTTCGTCCCCCATGGGTTTTTTTCGGGCTTGGCACGACCGATGTTGAAATGAATTGATTGGTTCGAGTCCCAACTTCTTGTACAATGAGGCCCTAAAGGCCTTTTTGATATTTATCATGAATTCCAAAACCCTAGACATCCAAAAATCTAACCTTAGGAGGTGAAACGCCAAAAGTCATGTGGGCCCCTATGGGTAAGTTGGTACCTCAACTTCTCGAGGTCGTAACGTTTTCATACGACCTCCATTTTTAGGTGCATGATAGCCTGTTGGAAAGGTATTTCAGAGAACTACACATTACACCATCAAACTTTGACTCCATCTACAGTTTGACTGTGGCGAGCCAGAAAAACATTGTTTAGGGCTCCAAAATGGCCCTGGAAGTACAACAAGATGTGCTGACATGAAATCATACAAAATAATCTAGTTGGATTAGGTGAGAGTCCACCAGTATCCACTTGGAAGATGTGTAGGGCTTCAAACAACCCCAGAAGTGTAGAACCCACAATTACAAAGAAGTACAAAATAACGTGTTGAACTAAAAACGGATAAGAGGAGCCAGTTGGAATAGGTGGGTGGCCACTAATATCCACCTGGATCAGTGTGACTCTGCTTAAGTTCTAAACTGAGACAATAGTTCTAATATTGTTATTTTTTCGCAATAACAAGACTTAGATGGGTGTTAGGAGTGATTTGTGTCACCCACACTATTTTTGCATATGTCTCTTGTTTGTTTCACAATTGTTCTCTTGGTTTCTCATGTTTGTGTAAGTATGCTTAAATAAATAAGTGTTAAGTTGTTAACAAGATTGTCTAAGTATACAAGAGAGTTGCATAAAGTTAAAGTGTGACTTCCTTGTAGTATGGATATGCTCTAGGTGAAGAGGCATAGTCTGGACGAAGTATCCTTGGTGTTGCCAAGCATCCAAGTAAGAATTGTCGTGGTGTCGCATGCCCTCAATAGGTGAACGATTGCAAGATATGAATAAGTTTCTTGTGGGGTCGTGATGGGTGGTATCAGATCTTGTTTGGTGAAATAGTTTGTTGCTCTTCACCATATTGTCACCTTCGTGATAGGTGGTATCAAAGAAAATTTGTCTCTTCACCAATACTGCAGTCATAATAGTTTTCATGGGGTGCACTTGTTGTGAAGACAGTTTGGGTGTAGGCTTGGTTAGGGTTCAGTCAAGTGGACTGACCCATCATAGAGACAACCTAAGCATAGACTTGGTGATTTGGTTTGTGACAGAAGTGAAGGGCCAAGTTGTGGACGAAGCAATGACTTGTGGATAGACTTGTGCACACCCCTTGAGTAGACTAGGCACATAGTTCTTAGAGTGAACCAAGCACTTGGGAAAGGTGGACAAACAAACATAGAATTTGTCATAGACTCAATTACATAAGTAATCATAGAGTTTGTCGCATAACTCGTTGCAGATTTGATCACATAATTTGAAGAATTGTTGAGACGAATTCTCGAGTTCCTTGGATGAACCCCTTACAAGTAGAGTGAAGATACTTGGAGGGGCATCCATGGATGATTCACATGCAAATGGCAGTGACACCGAGAGAGATCCCAAGACAGGTAAGATGAAGGATTTACTCGTTATCTTGGAGAAGACTGTTGAGAAGATGACAAACACAATTTTCATTAGAAATAAATTCCACAATAATTAAATGATCGATTGATCACACATAAAAAATGGAACAAGAAATTATGGACAACATATAACATTTAATAGTATGAAAACACCATATGATGACAAGATAAAGCTAAAATCAACCATAATAACATTCTCATAATACAATAGTAATGAAAGAATGAAATGGAATAAGCATTACATAGGTCTAAAGCCAAAGATGAATTGCTTTCCCATATTCTTTCTCAAAATCACATGCCCATATTGTAGCCCTGGAAGAATTTTTAAGATAATAGACTTTTAAAGATTGAAAAAAAATTAATACATAAATGATAACAATTAACCATGTATTGATAAAATAGAATAAAGCTAATTTAAATCAATGGATAATCAATTATTCAAAGAATATGAAGATATTATAATGAAAATAAAACCATTTTACTCACAGGACAAAAGCCATTAAGCAACCTGGAATTCCATATTCTTCTTTGAAAATACTCATCCATTCTCCCAAAGATTCCAACCATCCGTTAATCCATTTGAAAAGAAGAAACTTTTACAAAATAAATAATATATAAAAGAGAAAGGATAAAAATCCCCCTCTCCAATTCTTGGATCCCTATGGCTCTGAACTTTCTCATATATTTATACAATGAATGAACAGTCTGGGCATCACTATTATTTTTGCCACCTAAAATTTGCCTCGTAAAGAGACATCAATATCTCCCAAATTGTACTTTTTTTGGGAGAATTTCAATGCAGAAGGTAAACGGTTCCATTTGGATTCTGGGTTTTCAACCGTTTCTTCAAATTCCTCATGGTTTGGCTACAATCAGTCCTGCAAAATCATCTGTCTGATCTTGATGTCTTTTCAAATTTTATCTATTGTTGCTCATAGAATTATTTGTAGCAATCTAATATTATTTTTGGATCAATCATATTGAACATATTTGGATAATAAAATCAAGTCATGATCAGATCTGTATCAAATATTTGATAATAGAAACCTGTGAAACAAAAAGAAACCTAAATTAATAACCTAAAAATTGTGAATAAAACAAAATCTAGAACAATAAAATAAAAAATGAATGTAAACTAACTATAAGTTCTAAACAAACATTGTTTATAATTTCCTTTCAAA
>CBVK0100352922.1:0-20361 GCA_900067695.1 Picea abies
CACGCCCAAGAAACCCTCCATGGCGGAAGAAAAGAAAAACGACGGAGCAGAAGATTCTATTAATATCTTGCTTGAGCAAACTCTCACGTGACAGAGGGATGAAATGATGGAGAATTTTTCCCAGATCCTTCAACCCCGACCAATAACAACAAGCATGTCTTTATCAAGCGACCACTTTGGAGGCACCTTGCTTTTCAAGGAAAAAGTTAATTTTTATATTCTCGTATTTGAAGGATATATAGATGCAGATGCCCAAGAAAAATGGTTAAATATGATAGAATTTTATTTCTCTATTCACAATTTTTCCGATAGGAAAAATATCACCTTCGCACTCATTAACGCTCTCCCCCATGTCAAAAATTGGTGGGAAACTTACTGGGAGAAAAGTTCCACAGAGGAGTCCAAAATATGTGGGGTCGAGCCCACTTGGAATTTTTTTATGGATACAGTCAAGGAACAATATTACCATGTTGGTAACTATGACGACCACTACATGAGATGTACCACACTGCGGCAAGAGAGGGGCCAAACAGTGTCAGAGTTCACAAATAATTTCCATACCTTGCGCACCAAGCTGGGTATCAAAGACTCCGAGCGACATCTGGTTCTAAAATACCGTGGGGCTCTACATAGGTACATCAAAATTGAAATGGATTTCTTGGATATCTCATCACTAGGAGCTTCCTATCGATATGTTGTCAAAATCGAGTAGAAATTTAGGCACCAGAATAAAAGGGAGTTCAGGTCTGCAAATCTATAACAACCAAGGTATGATAAAGACAACCCTAACAACAACCTTCCGAAAACCAATCCAAACCAAATGAAAAGAAGGGTCACGGGAAGATGAAGAAGGACACTGGAAAGTGGTGTGATTTCCATAAAACCCCCTGGCACAACACGAATGAATGTTACTCAAAACAATCATTTGTGGTCGAGATCAAAGAAAAGGATCTGAACCTGGATTCAGAATCTGATTCAGAGAGTAATGGGAGAAGATAGATCATCGACATAGACACCATTGCTACCATTATGACCACAACAATTCAACCAGAGGAAACAACATATCCTAAAGAGGGGGAGCACCTCTTCCATTCACAGATGTGGGTGAAGGGGATCCCATTGCATTTCCTTGTTGATAGTGGAAGCTAGAAGAACCTCATCTCGACAGAGGTCATCAAACAATTGGGATTGTCGACAACACCACACCCGCATCCATACAACATCGGGTGGCTTCGCCGGGGATGAGATCTCTGTGTCAGCCAACAGTGTCGATTGTCATACGACATCCAACCCTTCAAGCATGAGGTATTATGTGATGTTTCTCCACTGGATGTCAATGATGTTATTTTAGGCCATCCATATATGTGGAAGTGCCATGTTATTTATGAGTCTTGACCCCGTAGTGTCATTATTACTTTGGGGGTTCATCTCTAGATAATACTAGAGTTAGTTCCAACTACCGTCCCACCTAAACAATGTCGCAAGGTAGTATATCATACTACAAAATTCAACTTCTTCAATTTTCTTTCAAAAGGTGAATAGAAGGACACTGCATCCTTGGCCCAAGACCTTTCTTTCCAACAGAAACATATTGTAGAAGAGAAAGAAGTTATTGTTTCTTCACCTACAAGGGTGCCTACACACTGCCCAATCAAGCCAAGATACAACAGGTTAGTTGAAAATATTCAACCCCACCATCAACAGGTTCGTGACAACCTTCAACATGCTAAGAAACACAACTTCTCTAGTAAGGCAAGCATCTCACCAAGATTTAGATTCAACAAACGCTTTTCCCTCTCCCCCGGGAAATCAATGAAATGGAGACCATTGCTTCCTAAGGAGGGAGGATTGATCCATATGGATATCGATGGCCACCCACCTGTTCCACTAGCTCAAAATAGAGTTTTCCACCTCGACAGTTTTTCGGGTCCCAAACTTCCGGGGCCATTTTGAGGCCCTAAACAACGTTTTTTGGGGATTTCGGGTCGAGGCGATTGCAAAATGCACTTGCTTGGGCCAGTCAGAATAGGTTCTTCTTAGCTATACCTTTCCAATGGTGTATTGAGCACCCTAAACATAGATCATATGAAAAAGGTACACCCTCGGGAAGTTGACGTATCAACTACCCCCATCGGGGCCCGCAAACCTTTTGGATTTTCATCTTCCGAGGTTAGGGTTTTGGATTTTCCTTATGTTAAAAAGGCCTTTGGAGCCTCATTATAACGATCATATTCTTTTGAATGGAGTAGCCATCACATCTCTTCTCAGAGATAAGCTACCGCCATTCTAGCGAGTCTTTCACTCTGTATTTTTACAGTCTTTGTACATTTTCACTCATTAATAGAATATCGTGTATTACTGTATTTCTGTATTTATGGTTGCATCTATGATACATTTATGTTATATTATTGCATATCTAATATATCTCTATACATTTATTTATTATATCTCTACTCTCATTTCGTTCCTAAAATAAACTGGATTAATTTCTCCCATGCTCTTGGATTTCTGCAACACTCATCCAAGTTGCATATTCATCAGGAAGGCCTTTCCACCTGACCAAATATTCATAATACTCATTTCTTCTAGTCTTCTTATCAATCTTCTGGTCAATAATTATTTCCATCTACAACTTCTTTGTTGTAGGTAGTTTCTTCATCCACTGAACAATGTCATTGTCATCTCCATCTTCTGTTCCAGATTCTTTGTAAGGATACAGATCTGCAACATTGAATAATGGAGATATTCCATTATCTAGCAGTAAATATATTTCATAAGCATTACTTGAAAACTTCCTCAAGATCTTACAGGGTCCTATTTTCTTTAACTTCAACTTGTTATATTCTCCCCTTCAAAATCTCCCCTTCCTTAGGTGTGCCAATACTTGGTCTCCAATATCAAAAATAACTTCCCTTCTTTTCTGGTCTTCCCTCTGCTTGTATCTTTGACTGTTGCCTTGTATTTTTTCCTTGACTTGTTCATGCAATCTTTGCATGTCTTCTACAAAATCTTCAACATTTGCACTTCTTACTTCTGCCTTGCCCAAATCTCTAAGCTCATAAATACCTCTTGGATGCATTCCATACACTATTTGAAATGGACTCTTACATGTACTCATGTTGGTTGATTCATTATAATAAAACTCAACTTGGGGAAAAACTTGATCCCATTGGTTTTAATGCTCATGAACTAAACTTCTCAGAAAATTACCCAAACCTTTGTTCACTACTTTAGTCTGTCCATCAGTCTGAGGGTGATATGTTGAACAAAATAATAAGGTTGTGCCAAGCTTCCTCCACAAGGTTCTCTAGAAATGTCCAATGAATTTACTGTCCCTATATGAAACTATACTTTTGGGCAATCCATGCAACCTCACAATCTCCTTAAAGAACAAATTTTCTATGTGTGTTGTGTCACTGGTTTTATAACAGGGTATAAAGTGTCCCATCTTATAAAACCTATCAACAACTACAAATATTGAATCACTTCTTCTTTGTGTTCTAGACAAACCTAAACAAAAGTCCATACTTATGTCATTCCATGGTCTTTCTGGTATAGGTAATGGCTGATAAGATCCTGCATTATGTTGCTTCCCTTTGTCATATTTCCAAATTATGCATTTGTTTACAAACCTATGTACATCAGACCTCATACCTGGCCAAAAGTAAGATGAATTCAATTGAGAAAATGTCTTGTCATGACCAAAATGACTAGCTAGTCCCCCACTATGCTTTTCCTTCAGTAGGTTTTCCATCATTGAACACCTCGGAATACACAACTGACTCCCTTTGAACAAAAATCCCTCTTTTATCATGTATTCTAACCAAGGACTCCTATCTCCCATCACTGGATTTTCACATGCCACATAACCTGCTTTAAAGTTTGGATCTTCTCTGTACATTTATTTGAGATGTTCAAATCCCAATGTGCTTACTTGAAATTCCTTCAAAATTAAACACCTCCTACTCAAATCATCTACAACCTTGTTAGCATTTCCACTAATATGTTTAATAACAAAAGTGAAATTCTTCATGAATTCTACCCATTTGGCATGCTTTGGATTCAATTTCTCCTGCTCGGTTATGAACTACAAAGCATGGTTATCAGTATACAAGATGAATTCCCTAGGCATAAGGTAATGCCTCCATCTCTTCAAAGCCTATATCATTGCATAATTTTTTTTGTCATAAGTTGAATATTTCTTCTTGGCATCATTCAACTTCTCATTGAAACAAGCAACAGGTTTATCTTCTTGGATTAGGTCAACACCAATTGCTACCCCACTTGCATCACATCTGACTTGAAAATGTATTTGAAAATATGGTATAACTAGAGTAGGTTTCTCTGTAATCTTCTCCTTTAACAATCTAAATAACTATTCATCTTCTTTTGTCCAATTAAAATATTGATGTTCCTTCCTTATAGTATCAACTACAGGAGCACAAATGCCACTGAATCTGATAAATTTCCTATAGAAACTTGCCACCCATGAAAGATTCTTACCTCATAAGAAGATTTTGGAGAAGGCCATTCCCTTATAGCTCTTACCTTCTCTGGATCCATATTCAATCCTTCTTGAGAAATAACCATTCCCAAGTACACTAGTTCTGTCTTCATGAAGGAACACGTCTTCAGGTTTATTAAAATTTTCTCCTGTTGCAATCTTTTCAACACCAATTTCAAACACCTCAAATGCTCTTCTCTAGTCCTACTATGAAAAAGGATATCATCTAGATAAATAATCACAAACTTATCAATGAAGTCTTTGAGTACCTCATTCATTAACCTCATGAATGTCCTCAGATCATTTGTCAAGCCAAAAGGCATGACAAGCCATTCATACAGTCCCTCATTTGTCTTGAAGGTTGTCTTCCACTCATCTCCTTCTCTCATCCTTATTTGGTGATAGCCACTCTTCAAATATATCTTGGAAAAATGATTTTATCCACTTAAATAATCCATCAAATCATCCATTCTAGGTAAGGGAAATCTATACCTAATTGTTATCTTGTTCATTGCCCTAGAGTTTGTACACATCCTCCAACCACCATCCTTCTTTGGGCTCAACATAGTGGGAATTGCACAAGGACTAAAACTCTCCCTGATCAACCCTTTTTCTAATAACTCTTGAACTTGTATTTTGATTTCTCCATTTTCTTTTGGTGTCAACCTGTATGCATCTTTATTTGGAAAACTAGCTCCTGGAATCATATCAATATGATGACTAATACTTCTGATAGGAGGTAAAGTATCTGGTAATTCATCAACTACTGTGCCATCAAACTCATCTAAAAGCTTCAGTACTTCAACATGTAGATCATTTATAGTAGTGTTAGTGAGAATTAATCTTGGCTTACCAACAACAACAAATTGTACATCTTCTTCCTTTTTGACTTTCTTGGCTTACCAACAACAACAAATTGTACATCTTCTTCCTTTTTGACTTCCTGCAAGAGTTCCCTTCCACTCATGAGAAGTACACTTTGACCAACCTCCTCCTTAGTTCCTTCATCTTTTAGTGGTAGAAGTACATGTTTATGTCCATTCTTTTCAAGGGTGTATGTGTTATTTCTCCCATCATGTATTTCTTTCCTGTCATATTGCCAAGGTCTTCCCAACAAGAGATGACAAACATCCATGGGCATAACATCACACAAAATTTCATCCTTATAACTACCAATTTGAAATTCTACTTTGTATTTTTCACTTACCAAAATTTGATGGCCCTTTTGCAACCAAGACACCCTATATGGAGTAGGATGTGGCACCTTTTGTAGCCTTAATTTCTCCACCATTTCTGTAGAGACCAAATTATTAGTATTGCCACTGTTAATCACTATCTTTCATACCTTTCCCTTTGATTTGCATGTGGTTCTGAACAAATTCTTTCACTGTGTAGGTTCATGAGTTTCCTTCTCTGATTTAATCAAAATTCTCTTCAACATAAGTGATTATGCAACTTCATGAGTCTCTTATTTTACTTTTGTTTCTACTGCCTTTTCTTGAGCTTTTGTAATGTGATTTCCCCTTGAATTTTTTTCTTTGTTTCCAGAGCAATCCAAAGACATATGTCTTGTCTTTCCACATATATAACATACGATCTCTCTTCCTCTATCTCCGCCTCTCGATAAGTATCTTCCTCCTCTGGACTCTCCTCCTCTCATTGATGAACTACTAGAGTTCCTTGCTTCCTCTTTTGTATTTTTAAATCTTCCCCTGGACGATCCTTTTCCTTTGTTTGAGCTTCTTCCTCTAGTTCTTTGGCTTTGTTTTCTGGCTAATTTCTCTTTTACTTTCAGAGCTGCATGATAAGCATCCTCCATTGTCCTCATGGTTAGGAGACTGATTTCATCTTGGATTTCATACCTTATCCCATTTATATACTTGGAAACTTTATTTACATCATATTCTACATCACCAGCTCTGATGTTCAGTATATATAACTCCTAACTGTACTCCTTCACTAACATACTCTTTTGTCTCAAATTATGCAATTTTCTAAACAGGTTCAACTGATATTCCTTTGGCATAAACTTGGCCTTGTATTTGGCTACCATTCTATCCCGTCTCTTAATTTTGGTTTTTCATTTTCTTCTTCTATCAGTTTGTAACTCATCCCACCATAAGGTTGCATGTCCTTTCAGCCTAGTTACAACATGCTTGACTTTCTTCTCTTCATCTACATCCTCATAATCAAAATATTTGTCCATTGCATTGATTCAATCAAGCAATTCCTCAACATTTAAGTTCCATTCATACATTGGAACTTCCATTTTAGGTCTGGCTCCTACCTTTGTAACCAGTCTAAGCAATTGTTCTTAGATGTCTCACCTCTTGGGGCTTCTCCTTCTTCGCTAGAGATTGTGTCTTCAACCTCACTGACATATCCTGTGTCAAGTTCTTTCCTTTGAGTTGCTTCCATGGCTTCCATCCTATTCTGAACTCTCCTTAGTTCATTCTGCAACTCTGAAATGACTCCCAATGGTGACCTACCTTGTCTAGGCGGCATGGTTTTTGAAAACAATACTCAACTCACTCTGATGCCACTTGATAGCTTGGCTGGACCAATGCTTCAATGGTTCCATCTGTTCAAAGAAGTTTTGTCTCCCTTCTAGTGTCAATAAGACCGAGGGTTGGGTTTGTGGTATAACAAATAGATCGTTGGACCGAGGCTTAGTTCTTTTCACATACGACCGAAGGTTGTGACCCTAATCTAATCCCACACTCAAATCCTGGCTGTAGATATTTTGTCCCTTATCATGATCAAGGGTCCAAACAATCATCAAATGAAAGGACGATTTGACGGTTGTGTTTTAATCAACCATTGAGATCAACGGTCTACGCATCTCAACATGGTGGTATGTTAGCATCTTGTCCACCATGTGCGTTAATCCTAGGATGACACGTCACCAAATCAACCGACGGTCCAGATTTAAAGCGTAACCCCTCTAGAAAATTAACAATCAAGCAACTTCATCATGCGATATTGATCTTCATCATTGGATCTTATCTTGATCACGATCAATGGTGTTGGTTTCAATTCATCCACCCAGTCAACGACAAGTGAGGATCATTGATCTAAATATGATCAATGATCATATATCAACCTTTATAATTTGTCTGCGCTTGTTGGAGCATGATATAATGTTTTGATTTCTTCTTTGATTTGGATCTAATGATAGAGATTCAATCCTCTATTCTATACGATCTTACGACCAAAACACCTTCGCTCCAGATCTAACGATCGAGGGTTGTCAAACCTGTAACATACAAATTACTCTTCAATCTCATTATCAAATGGAAAATATAAGTTATAGATTCCTTGAATTGATTGTTGGAGAAGGGGATTGAAATAAGAATTGAACTAAGAGACACATAACACCATAGATGAACTCAAACCCTGGCTTTTAATTCAATACCAAAACTCAATATGAATTGTCTCAGAGTTCTCTGAAATCAATACACACACAACCTCACACTCTCTAACCTCTACAACCTAACAAATTACACAATGACATAGCTCGAATGAGCCTCATATGCATCTAACAACCACACCCTAACCAAATTTCAACAAACCCTTAAATTACTCACCTTGTTCTAAAAATCAGAAACAAAATTACCCCTAATACAATAAATTCAATCTAAACATATTCTAGAGGTCTCTCGACCTATCTGTTACAATAAATTCAATCTAAACTCCCTTTAGTAAATGTTTTGACCCTCCTGGGGTCAGAATTCAACATTTAATTTGATGCTTCTGCATCATCCATGTATTGAATTTCTAGGAAACTAGAAGTCTAAATTGATTATTTGTATTCTTCATGCAGTATATATTCTCATTAATCAAGTCTTTGAATTTCTGGACTTGGGTATTGAACTGAGCTCTACACATCTACCATTGATATGATGGGAAGGCAGAGATCTATGTTGTGATCAATGAGGCCAAGGAGAGGATATGTGAAGCTGCAACTAAATTGGCGACACATTTGTTGGTCATGGGAAACCATTGGTGTGGTGGTTAATTGTCTAGAGGAGTGTTGCATCTGGTAGTTCCCCCTTGCAAGGAGTGCGGTGAGTGGGTTGACTCTC
Organism: Picea abies; assembly: GCA_900067695.1. Classification (NCBI taxonomy): domain Eukaryota; kingdom Viridiplantae; phylum Streptophyta; class Pinopsida; order Pinales; family Pinaceae; genus Picea; species Picea abies. The sequence continues at coordinate 8,590 of CBVK0100352922.1, forward strand.
CATTTTGGAATAAGAAATCAAGCAAATGGATAAGTAATATCATAAACAATACAAGATGGTGTTTACAACATACGAACCAATTATTGGACAAATTAATATATATAAAATATTACAGCACGCTCTTGTAATTATTGAGAAATTTCTAAAAATTTGATAATTTACAAACTTTGCAATATAAAGATAATTACACTTATGTTAAAAGTAGAGTTATGTTCGATATGGTGTCAAAATTATACAAGTATTAAACATTGCATGCATTTGCACTTGATAGATCACAACAAGTCATGAATGCCCATTGATACAAATTTAATTAATTGATAAAAGTCTTGATAACATATACATAAAAAGGTAACAACACTGAGAAATAAATTCAATGTAGGTCATATTACCAAGAAATGAATTTATTGTAGGTAATATTACCAACAATATCACAATTGACCCTATAATAAAATCACAAACTTACATTGAGTGATATGCAAGAGAAATTATGTTTTTATTTTATTTTAATTAATTTAATAAATATAATTTATATAAATATTGAAAATACGAAACAATGAATTAATAACAAGTAAATGATTCATTAATAACAAATAAATGATTTAAAGATGAATCAAATGCAATGCTTCCTATAAATAATGAATCGACAACACTTAATGTAAATATATGTAAACATTGAATCAAATGCCATACTTCCAATAAATAATGAATCAACAATACTTATTTAAATATATGTAAATATTGAATCAAATGTCATACTACCTAGCAAAATTTAATAGTGTTTATTCTTTTATAGAAACTTGAAGAATGAGGATATGAATGAAAAACATGTGGTAGGTACAAAATTACAATGGTAGTGAGAGAACCACATGGAGCGGTTCTGCTCGGAGAAAAGGCAAGATTATAAAGTTTAATATAAGTCCTAAGGACAACCCAGAGACGAAGCTAAGCAACTTGGATCGCTTCAAGTTATTAAGTTCTAGACTATTCAAAGGTCGATTCTACACTAGAATATTCAAAGGTTAACATCAGTGGAATATTTTTCATCTATAGTCCATGCTCGAACGTTCAAGCTCCATGCATTGGTTCATATCTTATAAGAAATCAACAATTTAGGGTTTCAAGTCGCATTATAAATCTATGTTAACAACCCCACCATATACAAATCAATGTTGCAATCATGTATGCCAATGCCTGCCATATCAGAACCAATGTTCTTGAGAATGTCAACGATCAAATAATAACAATGATGGTGTGGATGTGAATTTGCATGGAGGATGAACGCCTCAGAGCATGGGAAGGCGGAGGAACAAACAACAGAGAGTCCTCACTGAATGAAAACACAAAGGTAATAAACATTCAAACAATTCAAAAGGTATGGATAACTACCATAGGGTAATTCAAGCCTAAAGATTATAGGCACTATGATACCACTGTTAGACACATAAGGTTAAGCATGAAACATGTATTTTATTAAAGATATGATACAAAGATATATACATTCGGATGAACTTTGGATTCATATTTGAAGGGTTTTTTTGGACTCCCTACAACAGTTACGTCTTATGATGTTTCATATTCCTTCGTCTAATAACCCTAAATGGATTACGTTTCCAACAAATATAAATCTCTTCAGAAAACATTATTCATAAAATGGTTATTAAACTAGTTATTAAAGATTAAAAAAATCCAAATAAAATGAATATTTGGGTAAAAATGGATAATAATGTATATCTTTTCAATTTTTCTTATTTTGTTAATGACAAAAATATTCATTTCATTAACAAAAAGATTCATTTTTATGCTCTATTTGCAGATAGATCATGATATGTCTACACTTTGACATGTGAATTATGATAAAGTGTCAGACATGATTAAAGGATTGTGAATTATGATAAAGTGTTAGACATGATTAAAGGATTACTAATTTTTTCTTGTTCTAAAGGTATGTGTAAGATGCATGTTAGGAAAACATCATTGGGATCATTTTGTTTCAGTTCAAGCATGGAGGGTAAACAATTTTTTCTAGTTCTAAAGGTATGTGTAAGATGCATGTTAGGAAAACATTATTGGGATCATTTTGTTTCAATTCAAGCATGGAGGGTAAACATCCCTTGCAATTACTCCATATGGATTTATGTGGACTAATGGGCACTTTTTATTTAGTGCTAATTTCCTTCTTGACATTTAATGCCAATAATATTAGAAGAGTTTTATGTATCTCAAAAATTTAAGATGCCAATTGAAGTCAAAGTTGCAAAGGATTGGTTGCTTGTGAACATATAATGGAAGTGAGTATCCTAAAAAGAGTTTGAGTCCTATTGTGATTGACATGATATATAAATGCAAAGAAACACTCCTTATACCCCTTTAACAAATGGGGTGGTTGAGGATGAATATGCAACTAATATAGATGTTTAGGGGTATGTTGCATTTTAAGGTTTCACTAGTACATTGTGTCCTTTTTCCAACGATTTATTGACGCATATTCATCGCCACATCGTCCCAAGTACGATGAAGGCAACAATCATTTTTGTGTCACATCTGCTTTGTCATAATTACAACCTTCATGCATTCGTCACAAGACCTGTGAGCCTAAACGTCGTACTCACAACGAAGTTTCCCTAATATGTTTTCCACTATCATCACTTCATCGTCGCTTTGTCGTCGAAATATCGACGCACATGTGATAATGGTTCAGCGAAATAGCGAAAAACTTGTGACAAACAGGTGGCAAACATCCCGTGAAACTTTGGCAAACTTTCGATGAAGCAGTGACGATGTTGTTGTATGTTTGTCGGTTTTATGTATGCCCTGTTTATCGAAATATCAATGGATTGTTGACAAACTTTCGACAAAGCAACGACGATGTTGTTGTATCTCCAACGATTTTCTTAGGCCTTGTTCGTCGGAATATCGATGATCGGGTTCGTCGATATTTTGACGACTTTATATATATATATATATATATATTAAAATGCAACCACATGAATGAATTAACCTTGACCACACAACCCAAAAAGTTGATTTGTTTGCTCCCTTTTGCAGGTCATTCCATCTTTATTTGCATTGATTCATTGTTAGTTAGCATTCATATCATAAAGAAGGAGAAACCTTGCAATGTGGAACAAGCTTATAAGTGTATAAAATTAAGATTTTATCTCTATCTAGATATTACCATACTTATCAATTCATCCCTATACCAAATCCATCTATTCATTGATTGTTGAGTGATTTACAACAATGCATTATGGTATTCAATCAACATATACTCTATAAGAAATTCATTTTAAAATGTGCATATGTTGAATAATTATTACCAGGTCTATGACCCTTGCCTATTTAGAAAGTATTTGTGAGTTAGATAATTGGTTAGATCATTTAAACTCATTAAATTCATTCATGTTTCTAGAAGTCTCAATAACTTTGTAGATCATACTGTAAATCAAATTCTAGATTGGCATTTAATACATTCCTCATAAATATGAAAGCAAACTATACATATAGATAAGCATGAAAACCATCACAACCATTGACAAACATACAAAAAAATAAACAACCTATCATTTCATTTTTCATTCATAAGGCCCATTAATCAAAATCATCAATGCATGCATGTCTATGTGTGTGTGTCATTAAATAACAAGTGTTTATTTTAGAGTCCATGCTTTGCAAAATTGTGATACATTCCATGTTATCCCCATTTTGTGGATAACTAAGGAGATTATGTCTTGAGGCCCACAGGTTGCAAATATGGAGTGTCAAGAGACCACATGACCAACAATATCTTTTTTCACAACTAGAGACCCACATCGCCACCAGAGTGACCCAACACTTGGTCATTGTCCACACCAGCTTGCCACCACAGGTCACTTGGGTCTTTCTCCATGAGGTACAAGTTAGGTATGATGGTGGGTATCATTTTAATATTTGAGGCATTCAAGCTTATGTGTCAGAGGTTATTTTCGATTATGAGACATTTTCTTTGGAAACTATGCATTTTACCTTGTTTAAATGATGGTGGTGGACTTGGGAACTCAAGTATATGGTCACCCTTAGGATGGGTGTTTCTTGGATCTTCCTTTGATGAATCATCGTGCCACTCCTGATCATACTTACCACTTTATATCACTCTTTTCCCTCATGAAACCATCTTTTTGGGCTAGAGTGACCCTAGAAGGGACCATTCCTCATTTCATGAGAAGAAGGGGATAAAGGCCCAGAGGGGAGTTAGATGAAAAAATATAAAATCCTAATAGAAGAACCTTCCAGATGATTTTCCTAGGGGATCCTAAGAAAGCAGTAAAAATCTTCTCCACGAGAAATTAAGGACCCCATGAAAAGAATAAATAAAAAAACTTAAAGGGTCAGTAGTGGATATGAGGTATCATCATGTGCCAACCTATAAAATCCATGGGTATCTAATGGTATGACATTACCATTTATGGCCACCACACCGGGTAATGGCTCTCAGTTGCATGGCTGAGCGAAAGGGGGTCTCATCACGAGCCAACTTTCTCATTTCCATGAAAGTACTTGTGGGTGACAATGTCGTTATCTGGTCACCATGCCAGGTTAGTGGCCTCCAACTCACCCTATGCTACATTGAAAGAAAATAAATAGAAATAAAGATAAAAGGAAATTGATGGGCTTGGAAAAATGCATTATGGATGAAGGTGAAACACACCATCCACAAAGGCACCCATAAATGAGATCCTATTGACCCTTGCATATCATGAACACCATGCCCATTGATTACTTCCCTCGTCCATTCCACTTCATTCACATGACTCACATATGGTTTTTCCTAGACTTAGGGGTTTGATCCATTGAAAAAGAGTATGATACCAACCTTCCCACAACCAAACTTGGAAAAATGTCTAGTTTCTTAGGCACATGTTTGTATGATGTAGTATTGGTATACATGCTTTGATGGATCTTTTATTCACTTGATTCACTCATCATGATTCTTTGACTTGAGATCCTTGTAGGGAATATCCATTTTTCTTGTAGGTATAGGTTGGTGGCCAATTTTGGAAGAACAAGCCTAGCTTGGGCTTCCATGGGGACAAGCATCCCACAGGATGGATGACATAGGAACACATTTCCAATGAGAGAGATATTCCTTTGGAGGCCTAGAGGGAAGCTAGATGGACCTAGCCCATGCTTCACTTGCCAAATGATTTTCCTAGGAGAGGAAAAATGTCACCTCCTAGGACATGACGTCATTTTTGGGGGCTAGGGTTTGGTGGTGGTGTTACCACTCATTGACATATGGAAGTTTTGACAAGGATGAGGCCTTGACCATGAGGAGATTTCCTAAACGATTGACATGTGGCCTTTGGAGGCTTACCATTGCTTCTACAACATCAACAACTTGTTCCAAGTGTCAAAATGTCCCCTAAAGGGGTGGCGTCCATGTAAAATTAGGGTTTAATTTGTGCAAAAGTGAAATTTTAGATGAATTGTTTAATATTATTTTGCAAAAGGGGAAAGATTAGGGTTGTTGACCCCTAATATTGTGTTTTCTCTAACATTATGTGGACAAACTATGTTAGCTACATTTTGTATTAATAGAGATCTTAAGATCTCATTTTGAAGAAGACATAACTCTCCATTGTGAGAGAACTTGGACTAAAATTTTCGTTATACTTGGCATATTTGTCTCTTGTGCACTTTTTTATGGCTATATTTGGTGAATGGTTGATGGAGGAGTGAGGCGCTAGCCTTGGAAGGATTGTTTCTATATTTTATGGTGGATAATCTTAGCATTTCTTTATTTGGTATGGTTTTTACTCTTATGGTATCATTTGTTTCAAGTCAAGGATTGTTGTGCTAGGATCTAGGTGGGAAGTAATAGCATTTACACCCCCACTCTAGTATTCATCATTTATTGCTTGTTTGATCAAGTAAGAGGATTTACACCCCTAATCTTCAAACCCTAACTAGAGATACTTGCCTTTGGGAGTAAGAGGGTTTACACCCCCAAGGAGGTAGAATCTCTAGTTCATTTACTTGACTCCGTTAACCCAATATTTAAAGGTACTAGTCATTTGTTCATCTCATTGGAGATATAAAATCATTACCTTGGGAAGAGTGGATTTTGCTAGTTTCAAGTTTATCTTTTTGGAGAAGTGTTCCTTGAGCCTTGAGCTCTCTTGCCTCATTGAGGTGTCCCTCTTCTCCCACTATTTTTATTGTTGTTATAAAAATTAACCTATAGCCATTAGGGATGCATAACCCTAGCTTCTAACTCTCTCTTATCTCACAAACTAACCCTAGAAATTCTCTCTAACATCACTCACCTAATGTACTAACTAGGGCACACTTTTATGGTAATTTTGGGCACTTTTATATGGTTAATTTTGTTGTTTCATGTCATTGAATGCTTCAGCCATAAGGATGGTAATTTAATGCAGAAAATTATTTTATAACAACTTGATTTATTCAGTCTTAAAGTGTTATATTCAAGACATAATTGATTTCTAAACTCATTAATGATATTTCCAATTGATCTTGTGCTTTACATGCTGATTTGGATATTTCATTTGCTGATATAAATTGTCATCTACTGCTGCAAATTAGGGAAAAAAATCTTAACTTTCTGATCCATACTAACATATAACATTACAAGGTGTCTTTCTTTGTGTCTCGGGTAGGTACAATCATCCAGAGAAGTACTACATATTTGAGGCAACAATAACTTGATTTACAAGGCATCTCTTTCCACATCTCACTCCACTTAGTTTTGACTTCCAAGGGTTCCACTTTCATCTCCATCCATCTATATCTCATTCTCCCTAGTTTCACTGAGATCACTTCCCTAGAGTGATCTAGTTACAGTTCAAGTGAGAGACTTACATCGAGGTGACATTGGGTGTAGGATTCCCTAGTTGTAGCACTTGAGTTTGTTGTTGGGTAGGGATTTTCCCAACCTACAAACTATGCTATAAAATTTTTGTGCCATTGTCGGGGAGGATTTTGAATCATCTTCATGCCCTAGTGACACTTTGACAAGATTCCCTCCCAAAGCCTCCATCCCTTTTATTTCCCGATGACTCCACTAAGAGACGTTCCCTTTTCCTTTCACCCCTTTGATAAGATTTTCTTGGATTTTTTTTGGCGACTACACCTTTCCCGAATCTACCTTTCTTCCTTTATCATCTTCATCCCTTTGGTGAGCTCAATTCAGATTCATCTGGCCACTCTATTGATGAACCATGGGGAAATCAAACTATAATTTGCTTAAAGAATGTAGTAATATCCCAAAATTTGATTGTGATCCATGCTCAATTGTTACACATGTCGTCAAATTTGTTGACTTTCTTGATTTGTATGGTTTGGAAGAGGAAGATGAACTGATGGAGTCATTCTTGATATCACTGAATGAGAAATATAGAAAATCTATTAATCACATTTTCCCAAGGGGTTTGACCATCCTTGTCCACACATTTCTCAATCACTTCGAACCATAATCCCAACAAGTGGAAGACACCATTCATGATCTTTAGGATGTTTTCCGAGAGAGATCCTATCCATTGGAGCCAATTGATGAGTTGAGGGCATTTTTATTTCAAGAAGATATCCATCAAGAAGAGGAAAACTATGATGAACCACAAAATCTGGATTAATTTCCACTGGCCCGAGAAAAATAATCTATGGACGAGGAATTTTCCTTTGATCATTTCCACCATTTGTTGAGGGTTAAGCCCCTCATGATGAAAATACATCATAGAAATAGGATTATGAAGGAACTTGCTAAGAAGAAAAGTAGGTTTCCTAAAAAGAGACGATATGTCGACACCCCAAATAAGGGTGTTCCACTTTATCCATCCCTTGTTTATGAAGAAATGATTACCCTCGATGATGCAAATGATATCATGAAGAATGTCACTGATGAGAATGATTGACACATTGATGATTTCATATAGGTTGGCAGACGCGGATGGGATGTGAGATGCTTCATTATCCACACAGGTCCCATTTACAATGTTGAGGGTATCCCTGAAGCAAAGGAGGTTGAGCGTACATATGATCCATAGATGTGGCAGCCTAGTGATGATATGATTACAAATTTGTTCCATTAATTTGAGGATGTGGGTTTGTCCTATGAGGATTTTCAGTCAAATTCATCCTCCATTTCAAATAAACACCAGGACGTGGCTATCTTAGAGAATTCAAAGGAGTGACGAGAGACCACATGACCAACAATATCCTTTTTCATAGCTAAAGACCTGCATCACCACCATAGTGACCCAACACTTGGTCATCATCCACACCATCTTGCCATCACATGTCACTTGGGTCTTTCTCCATGTGGTACAAGTTAGGTATGATGGTGGGTATCATTTTAATATTTGAGGCATGTGGTACAAGTTAGGTATGATGGTGGGTATCATTTTAATATTTGAGGCATCCAAGCTTGTGTATTAGAGGTTATTTTCGATTATGAGACAATTTATTTGGAAAATATGCCTTTTACCTTGTTTAAATGATGGTGGTGGACTTGGGCACTCAAGTAGATGGTCACCCTTAGGATGGGTGTTTCTGGGAGCTTCCTTTGATGAATAATCATGCCACTCCCAATCACATTTTTGAGCACTAAACACACCCTAAAAGACTTTGAACTTTTTTTCTTTTGGGTACCATTTTTTCATTTATGAATAGAGTCAGTTTTGTTGGGATGAATGGATTTTATTATTGTTACGTTTTTTCATCAATCACATTTTGATTGGTTTGAAGTTTGTTGACGGATTGAAAATTTTCTCTAAGTAAAAGTGGCATAAAGACTAAGTACACACAACTTAAAATTTGTTTTATATAAGAGCTGTGCGCCGATCAGTGATTCTGGTATGTGAAAACAGTTCTTGAAAAATCATTGATGTATCGTTAGCATCAACAAAATCCGCAAGAAAAACTGACAAAATAAACAAAAAAAATCATTGATGTATCGTCAGAATTGGTGAAAATGGAGAAAGGGTGCGGTATCTAGAAACTTATGTCTAAAGAAAATCACTGACGTCGAAAAAAAAAAAAACCGCTTCTCACGCCGAAGAGGTCAAATCAACTATAAAAAAAAAAACCGCTTCTCACGCCGAAGAGGTCAAATCAACTATCACATGTTTGTGCTGCGTAGATAGTCTGTATTGTTCGATAACCTCCCATGTCATATTTTTATGTTCCTTGTGTAATATCTGTACGTCCATGTCAACATTTCCACGTCAGCACTATACGACAGTGTGGGTCAGCATCAAAACTTTTTCCTAAAGGTGCCAACGAAGCAATGCCAAAGACAAACTGATGAAGCCGATGCACCCATTAAATACCAACCAATTTCTAGGACACCAAAATATAGGGTTTATATTGAACCTTTATCCACCGATGTTGGAAATCCTGGCTGATCCACGATGTCCATTTAAAGACCATGCTTATCCCTGATGTCGATCATACTAGTTCCTTTGAAGTGAAAAAATGCTCGGGTAATTTGATGGGACACCTCTAGCTGAGTGAAGGATGGGATCTGTGATTTCTTAGACAAATAATAACTTCACGCAACCGATACCACAACGTCGCGTGCTAACCAACATTCAAAATTTGAATTCGTCGATGAATTATGAAATAACACGCTACTACGCCACCAACCTACTTTATATTTAATCCTAAGCATGATGTGGATTTTGTTAAAGATTGAACATATCACATTTGTACTCTTGAATTTAAGACTCGACGCAAAAATGTAGGTAGGTTTTTAAATTTACAAGGTTTGTTCCTAAGCATGGTATTTCATTCACAAAACACTGATCACCCAAGAAGACGAAGGAGCAAGAGAATGCATCGAAGAGGCTACAACTTATGGTATCACTTCAATTACTTGTAAGCCCATGTTATTTCATGTAAGGAAGAGGTAAGCATTGTCTTTATTGTTTGAATTTATGACTACGTTGAATAACGCTTGTCAAAGTTGGGTTGCAACTCATTATAAAATTTTGTGCAGGAAAATGCCTCCATGAAATTCGATGACCAGACACTCACCAAGAACGCCCAAAATGAAATAATTGGAGATTGATGAAGGGTCGACACTAGCAACTGCAAGGGAGCTTGATTTTGTTTCAAAGACAAAATTAGTTATCCAGATTTCGACCAAGAAGTAGTTTACCCAGCCTCCAATGTTAGAGGAGACATAGGCAAGCACTGGATCTAATGTAATGGTCCCACATTGGGGGGATCTTTATAAAAAAATCAATCAAGAAGATTACCCAGATTTTAGACCCCACAACGAACTAGTCTTTAGGGTATTGGATGACCAAGTTTTCTCAAATATTAGGCGATCATATCGACAGAGGGTGGCTTGCTGGACCCCAGTTCCATCGTACATAGAAACCCTAGGATGGATAATTGACCACGTATACACAGTGAAATGCATGGTAAAAAATGAGGAGCGTGAATGTGTTGGTATATTTATCCTAGTAGAGGTGAAAAAATATTGCAAACTCAGAGACCCTGAGGAGAGGCTAAATACAGATTTTGTGGTCAGTTTTTATGAACTTCACAACAACAACTGGTTACTACCCTCGTGGTGGAACGAGGATCAACAGTTCACAAATAGGATAAATGGATGCTACAACACAATAAACCTATGAGATCCCTATATGTATTTAATGGCTTTGATCTTCTGATTTTATGGAGAAAAGGACTGCTCAAATTTTTCAGAAGCATGGATGCCCTTAGCATATACCGTAATGATCTCTGGGAGCAGTTTCAATTGGAGAGCCATTATTTCCAAACAACTGAGTATCAACATCCTATAGGCCCAGACACCAAAAGAAGGAGAAGCATCATTCTTCTACATGGAATCTTACCTGTTGGGCATGATCTATGCAATAAATGTTTTCATATGTATGGATTTAAGATGGCATGTTGCTGAGTTACCTGTGCATATTTATTTCAACACTTTGTGGGAGAATAGGTAAAAAATATTCTATGCCATGATATGTGATGAGTTTATAGCCAGAATACACTTCATTATCTTTAGAAAATAATTCCATAGGCTTTTGATGACAGACAAAAATATGATATCCAAAGTTAGTCACTGGTATTTCAAAAAAACAAGCACTTATATTAGAGTGTTCGGGGCTATTGGTGCACCACAAATACTCCATGTTCATGTGTCAGACCATCTCATATTGAGATATATTTGTTACCAGACCATCCTACAAGGCTATAAAACTTCTTTGGTGAAGGATAAGAAGAGGTCTTTCATATCCTATGGTTTTCATATTGATTTTATATGGTTAAAGACATTGCGCAGGAGAAACACGAAGTATTGAGTCAACTTGAGTATAGGTTCCCCACATGTCATTTTCATAAACATGATACAAAAGGCTTGGTACTCCAGCACGCATCCAAGTATCCTCATGTTGGCCATATGCTCATGACAATTTCAAAGATGTGATATTTACCGAGGGTGCCCAATATTGGGAGGAAGTGATCCATATAAGGGCTAACCCTAGTATGAAAAAATTCAAAGCAGTGACCATGGATGAACAAGTTGAGACAATAGAGGACACAACTCAAGAATCCATTAGGGTAAGACAATAAAATAGAACAACAAAAGTGGAAGAATCACATAAAAGGGGGACATTGTTACTCGAAGAATCCATGAGAGCTATGTAAATATTAAAGGAAGATACCCCACTTAACCCTTTGGTAGGACCCTGTTGATGGAAGAAATTGTCCGTCCGTCAATTGAGAGAGTGGAACCGGTCCGGGGTTGTC
>CBVK0100352923.1:0-20361 GCA_900067695.1 Picea abies
GCCTTTGAATACTTATAAAATATTCTAAGTTGGAAGAAATTGTAAGCTCAGGAGGAGGAGTGACAGTGGTCGTCGGATCGAGCACTGTGAAGATCTGGACCATTGGATTGAGGAAAGTCATGAGCCGTCGATCGGATGAGAGTGGAGAATCGGGAATCGGGAAATGAAAGAAAGGAAGTGATAACTTCCGACATCGCAAAGTGAAAAGTCCCAAAGTGCAAAGGAATCTTGGATTTCCATTGAGGTAGGACACGTTGTGAGAGATCAACATTACGCTGATTTTCAAATCGGGAAATCAGAGATAGGAGAAGCGAAAAATCGCGAAGTCCGAGTTCATGAAGGTGATCACAGCCATTCATCGAGGAAGGTCATTGACCATTGATCTAGCACGACAAAGTTTAGAGTTTGGGAGTTCGGACCTTGAATAAAGGAAGTGATCTAACTTCTGACATTGCGAGTCGCGAAGTCTTGAAGTACGAAGAGGAGATCTGGACTATTGGATCAATAAGGATCTTGGACCGTTGATCTGGCACGATGTACTTTCAGAGTTCCAGAGTTGGGAGACTCGAGGTATCTCACAGCAGAATATCTGAAGCATGAATTTTCAAAGCTCCTTCTTGATTAGCATGTGGTCACAGCTAATGGTCACATCAGAGGAGAATAGGGGAAGGATCTAGCATCACTAGGCTCTACCTCATAGTTTTGAGAGTTGGGATATTCGAGATGACTCGCAGCAGAATATCAGATGTGCGAAGTCGTGAAGCACCTTTTGGATAGGTGTTTGATCACAATTCATGGTCACATGAAAGGAAGGGGCTTAGCCAGAAAATCTAGCACCCACTGTGTAGTTTTCTCAGGAAGGGAAAAGGCACTAAAGGGATAAGAATGCGGAGGTTCTCTCTGTAACTACCAGAACGGACTGATGGTATCTGCTATATAATTTGAAGAGCTTCAGGGTGATCGCCAGAGGAGCTGAAGAGTCTCAAGATAACTACCAGTGTAATGAATACTCATCATAGATACAATTGACAGATGGAAAAGTGTCGAAGACTGTAACTGTCAGAGAGGACGAAGAGTTGTGTGCATGATCTGGTAGAAGACTTGGCATGATAAATATACGTAGAACAAAGAAGAGAAGTGGAGTCTTCAATTGTGGTTCATGTGCATAGAAGAGAATGTTGAGGTGTGCATGTAGAGACAAAGTAGAAGAATAGAAAGCGCAAGATGATGTGAGCAGGAATACATTGATGCAGGCAGAGAAGAGCAGTATAGGATAACAATGATGATGTTGGTAAGCCATTGACAAATATTGTATCACTGTAATAAATTTATGTAACAAAGTTTTATATCTCAGGGTGGTAGGGAGGTGTTAGGGAGGACTGTTGTCGTCAGAGTTTCAAGTGGGTGCTTGAACACATGGAGTTGTATCTTCCATCTGGTTGCAGCCAGAAAAACGAGGGTGGTAGGGTGGTGCAAGGGAGAACCATTGTTCTCTGTTATACAGGAGGGTGGTGCAAGGGAGAACCATTGTTCTCTGTTATACAGGTTGGTGCCCATGTGACTGGAAGTTGGTTATTCCATCCATTTGATGCTGGAACACTAAGGAAGTTGGTGCTTCCTTCTAGTGGGTGCTAGAGAAACCAAAGAGTTGGTGCTCTCAGCAAGTTGCATCTTGTAAAAAAGAGGTGGTAGCCTCACAAAGAGTTGGTGCTCATAAGAATTATAATGTACAAAAAATAAAGACTACTTATCATATGAAGAAGAAGAGGTTTTCACCCTTTATGGGTTTCCTCAAGAATATCTGTCTCTGTATACTTCATGTGTGTGATTGGTGTTGAATACTCTATTTCTTACTTCCCTGAAGTATTGTGATCATCATTGAGTGTTTTGTAATGAGTTTAAAATTGGCATAATTGTTTAAGCACAATAACAATTGATTCACCCCCCCTCTCTCAATTGTCCAACATACTTTGCTTCTCAGTCACAGGGTTAGCATGGTTAGAACGTCGTGTGGTCGAAGGGGAAGCCTATAGTCCCCTAGTCAACGATTCCTGAACACCTTCAGACATAGATATGTCAGTCATAAACTTCTTAAGGACCTCTTCGACGAACTTCTCTAACTCAGTATGTTCACCTAACATTCTATATTTTAATAGGACAGGTCGAGGTAGGTGAACGGACAGATGGAGTAATCAATGGATGGCAATGTATAGGTTTTTAAATCACAGTTCAAAACATAATCAGTTCTCATATAATCACGAGGAGGAAAAATTGGTCCTAACACAGCGTTGGATGGGTTAAATAAGTGAGCATTGTAACGGATTCTTCCAACGGGAAGGACCACTTCCATTAATCCAAATCTATCCATTATGGCGTGGTCTCAACGTCCTAAATGTGGTATATTCACCCATAAATGTGCTTCCTAGCCATTCAAGAGCATCGTTCCAATGCTTGGGGTGCCTCCAACGGTCATAGAGCTTCGTCGAGGCGAAGTCCCTTTCTACGCGGTTTTGTTGTTTTGGCAAGGTTCAAATTCTACAAACCTGCCTCCTACGAAGTCTTGTTTGTGAATTCCTATAGCTTTTCCAACTTGGCTTTCTTCTTACTGAGCTTCCTTGCCTTCTTTCCTGTGATCCAAGTTTCTCTAATTGTTTCTGGATTCCTCTTTCCATCCTTATTCCTATCTCCCCCTAGCGTAGTAACTTCACATTGTTGGGGTGCTCTCAGAGGGTTCGAACTTAATATCCCTTCCCTTACCACTTCCTAGATGGAGACACTTTCTTCTTGCATGGATAGGTCCTTCAAATCTTCTTGTGTTCTTTCAACTTAGACAGTTAATTTTCTTGCCTTTTGTTGCTTCGACTCAACTTCTAGTTCTTCTATCGGTCGATTTATCTTTCTAGCTATGAAATCCCTTAGTTCTTTCTTTTTATTTTCTATAGCTTCTTCCTCTACTTTATTTCTGATCTGGTCCTTCCCGATCTAATTTTTTCCTAACAACAGAGGAAAAGGGGCGTTGTTATCAACAAACTTAATGACTTCAAATTCCTCTTCATTCAATGTTCCATGAATAATAATAGGTACAGTAGTAACTCTTCCACATATGGTTATCATATTTCCTTTAAACAAACCTATTCTTCCCAAGGAAGATACTATAGTAGGCTTTCCCAAAATTTCCCAAGTGCTTTCTGTCATAATATTCACTGGTGTTTTCTCATCCAAGACACAGTCTATTACTAAGTCTCATATTATTGTACTTATGCACTATTTTACCTTCAAGATCTTTGGTAAACTGACATCTTTGTGATCACTCATTGATTCTTTTAACTGTACTAATGTAGTATGAAATTCCTTTGATCTTTTCTCCTTTTGATCTTCTAACATGCTCTTATTCTCTTGACTCATGTTCATTTGTTCAACTTTATCAATCATTCTTGGGCAATCCTCAACTTCATGACCAACAATTTTATAGCAGAGACAAACAAGCAATGTACCAGGGCATTCCTTAGCAAGATGTCCCGATATTCTGTAGTTATAACATAGGGTTAATCCTCTCTTCCTCTTGTATGTTCCCCAACTTCTTCTGTATTGCGCACTAGGATCATAATGTTGGACCTGCAATCTACAAAAATTCCTTCTAGGTTCTTGCATCCAATTATTAGTCACAAAATTCTTTCTATGCATAGGAATAACATATCTTTCTCTATTTCTATCAAATTTATTCAGATCAACTCTTTCTTCTAACTGTACCCTATATTTCAAACTAGGACAAAATCTATCAAGCATACCTAGATTCATGATTTCGAAACAAAAATTTCCACTTATCTTACTCTATCAAAGCACAAAGATTTACCTCTTTCAAGATCTTTACCTATTTTCTTTATATCGGGTTTCTTTCTTAGCACAGAGATTTGCAAGTCAAGTAGAGTATTGCACACTACAACAATAGATCTATGTACAAAGCTTCTCTTTTCTTTACTTCAGTTCCTAGCAATCACAGTTTCAGGTCCGGCTTTCCCAAAATTTCCCAAGTGCTTTCTGTCATAATATTCACTGGTGTTTCCTCATCCAAGACACAATCTATGTCGAAGTCTCCTATTCTTGTATTTATGTGTTGTTTTTCCTTCAAGATCTTTGGTAAACTGACATCTTTGTGATCATCCATTACTTCTTTTAATTGTACTAATGTAGTATGAACTTCCTCTGATCCTTTCTCCTTCTGGTCTTCTAACATGCTCTTATTCTCTTGACTCATGTTCATTTTTTCAACTTTAGAAATCATCCTTGGAAAATACTCAACTTCATGACCAACTACTTTGCAATAAAGACAATTAGGACCTGCACCAGGGCATCCCTTAGCAAGATGTTCCGGTCTTCTACAGTTATAACATAGGGTTAATCCTCTATTTCTCTTGTAATTTCCCCAACTTCTCCTATACTGTACACTAGGATCACAGTGTTGGGCCTGCAATCTGCAAAAATTCTTTCTAGGTTCTTGCATCCAATTATTAGTCCAAAGATTCTTTCTATGCATAGGAATAACATATATTTCTCTATTTCTATCAAATTTATTCAGATCAACTCTTTCTTCTAACTGTACCCTAGATTTCAGACTAGGATAGAATCTATCAAACATACCTAGATTCATGCTTTCGAAACAAAAAATTCCACTTATCTTAACTCTATCAAAGCACAAAGCTTTACCTATTTCAATACCTTACCTCTTTTCTTCAGAACAACTTACTTTCTTGGAAAAAATCTCCCCAAGTCGAGTATATTATTGTGCACTACAGTAGCAAGTCTATGCACAAATATTTTATTTTCTTTCAGTTCCCATCAGTCATAGTTTCAAGTCCCGGGAACGGAACCATTTGTTGGCACAGGGGTAGACCCAGGGTTCAATGCTTCAAAAGTGCACCAACAAAACCCTAACTACCAACCCTTTTGGAAACACCTACGATGCAAGCAAAGTATCATCTGAGGTAGAGGCAAGGGGGGTTATAGTTGTCAAGTGTCTATAACCAAGATGGGACACAGATCTGTGATTACAATTACTTCACAAGATAGTTAAAAACAACATGCCTTAGTTTATCCTATTTATTCACATCGCAGAACAAACCCTAAGAGTAGATCAGTGAAGTAATACTGACAGAATACACATCACACTTAGCATCATAAAGTAGATCTAGCACATTCAACATAGATAAAGCACTAAGCATTCATATATCTATCTATCACTCATAACCATTAGTGCACTAATAATATTCACAGCATAAACATTATAGCACAAAGCAAACCATCAACACATGATATACGTGGTTCACCCTAGTGTGGGGCTATGTCCACCAGTGACTTCTTCTTCTTTATTAGTCTTCAATCTCTTACATTCTTCTACTCTTGTGCACTAATCCACAGAGCCCAGCTTTGTACCGGACATGTGATCTGCGCATTAAGCACCTAGATCCACCTTCCCATAATCAGGTCAAGGCACAGAGCCAACTCCTCTAATAAACACGGAGCCTTACATACACAGTTTGTTGCACTAAGCAACCCAAAACTACTTGCCTCTTTCACTTAGCTACTTACACACCCCCTCTACATTACATTCTTACACTTATTTATACTTTTACATTCGCTTACAAAATTCCTAATCATGGGTAAACCCATGGGCCAACATCCCATAAACCCTAATACAAAACCCTAATGAACCCCATGTTGGGTCCACAAATCAAATGAGATCCCACGATCTCAACTCCACCTGGGTGCTCCATCCTCGACCAGCTTGTCGAAGTCCAAAAAGGTGGTCAAACCTGACCAATGTTTCCTCAAAACTTGGTCGAGAGCCAACAACTCCAAAACGGGAAGCAAGAAATGCATCTATCACCGAGGTCTCAAGTAGAAACCAATAGAGCGAAGACGAACCAGAATTGGTTGGAGCCACATATGATGACACCTCCAGGATTTTGGAAAAGGAAGGAGAGACACTCAAGTGGGGACATGTGCATCACATGTTTAAGAAACCAAGTTTATCTACCAATGTTGAAGACCAATATGAGCTTAAAATATTCAAGAACATCAGAATATCTGGTATATTCAGAGTAGCATCCCATGTCATTTTCTTTCCCTTTGTTGATGCCATTGACTAGATAATAAAATGTGTCAATCTGAGAAACATGTATATTTGTAATGTCAGAGAGGATCACATAGCATCGTTTTGACCTGAAGATCTAGAAAAGTGTTACTACCTCGATAAAGGAGAAAATAAGCTAGACAATGAGCTTCTCGGGGAATTCCAACACATGGCTAAAGAATTATGTCCCAAACGGTATAGACCCAATAAGAAATTCAAGCATAGATCCAAGGGAGGATACCCCACAACTGCTTTAAGGAGACCTTATCAATACATGGTGGCTATGTTATGCTAGTTATATGGTGAACTAGATGTATCCCAATTCTCCCTATCATACATGCCTTTGATATATTACTGCGTAGATGAGGGACTGTCATTCAAATGGGATGATATTTTATCAACAAATCTGACATACATCATTACCGTAGTTTCAGAAGCTCAACCTAGAACCTTCCCTAGATTTCACATGTCCTCATATCTCTTGGAAATTATGTTCGTATCCCATCAATACCCTAGTATTGGATGGATATGGTAGCCCTCAGATACTACAATTCATGTATAATGAAAAGTGCTCTAGGAGCACAAATATTGAACAGAATATCAAAATACATGTGAGCATTTCCTGGTTCCCTTTTATGAATTTATATTTGTCACTACAACCCCTTGCATGAATCATGAGGAAATAGTGGTCATAAGGAGAATTGGAGATTGGTATCTCATGGAACATGGAACTTACATAAGCATGTATGGTACAATGAATCCCCCTTATATGCTTCCTCAATTTGTGCCAGACAAGTTAGTGCTCCAACAAGTGGCATATCAAACCATAATCCATGGGGTAGGTGGAATATTGTATTGGGGTAAGAAGGAAATATGGCCACCACTGTCACTATATGTAGGAACCTACTTCTTCAAAAATAACAAGCAAGCTCAAGAAGAGGTAAACACTCTATTATCTTTCCATTTTGGAGAAGAGTGGTTTCAAAGGAAAGACCCCAAGAAAGTCATAAGGGACCACTTCAACAAGGTAGAGCTCCCCTGGGGATACACGATAGATATTTTGGATGAGGAATAAGTGCATCACAATGAATGAACCTACATTGACATCATATTCCAAAGACATGGTCAATCCATAGGGAGAATCGTAAATGAATAAAGAGTGATAGAAGAAGCCCGAAACAAGGAAAAAGAGAAATTGGTTGAAAGATCATCCCCCACCTCTGTCTTTGTACACTCAGGGTCAATAGAAGAAGAAGAAACGCAAGCCGATAAGAAAATAATGGATAAGGAGAAATTTTGTAAGAATAAGAATGACACTGCCAGGAAGAAGTGGAAGATCGAAGAATGAAAGGCCAAATACAAAGCTGAAATAGTAGTCACAAATCAAGCTAAAGCAAAGGTTGTATCACAAAGAGAGGTCGAACAGAGAGCAGCAAAAGAAAAAGCAGAAGTGGAAGAAAGAGAAGATGCAGAAAAGGAGGCCAGGGAGTCAACTAATAAAGTAGTTGAAGAAGAGAGGTAGAATAAATATGTTGAGACAAGGAACAATGGTACCCAACCAATGGTGGCTGACATCCTAGAAGCATAAACAACAAGCACTAGCATAGATACATTTTCAGTATTTATGACTAGGACTTTGGGCCCCATTTCAACCAAGTGAATTTCCCAAATTAATAAGCTTCACTTACGACAGTAGGTCCGGAAAGATTGTGTGAGAACAAGTAAAGAAGGTACTGAAAACCCAAGGAATGTCGATCTTTGTCCTTACACAAGTTCCCATAATAGGAGACTTCAGGGAAAATTCAATAGCCACTGCTACATATGACACTACATTCATGAACGCTTATGAAGACAATATTAGTAGGTTGTGCCAGTAGAAGCAGGAAAAGGATGCGAGAATTGGGAAAATAGAAGAGAAACTCCAAAAAGTGAAGATATATGAAAGTAGCGTACAGAACTTCAAAGTAAGTGTGGATAAAATAAGAACAGAACTGGAAGAATCCATCATAGACATGTATGAAAATCTGCATCTTTTCCAACAAGTGGTCACCATTGTCATAGATCAACATAGTCAGGTAAAGAAAAGTTCACAAAATTCAACACAATCAGGGAAAGAATAGGTTACATTGACCAATGGATTGCAGAGAATCTTGATTCATCAATCGAGCTTTATCACCCCTCTAAAATGGAGAGGAAAACAAATATCCACTCATTAGAGCATTTTCAATAGGCTATCCAAAGAGCTAATAAAGAAAATACCAAGTCAATGGAAATAAGCTCAAAAGTGTATAAGGTTGCTCAAGAATTAATCAAAGGATGTCAACTCCCTCAATTGGAAGAACTTGGACAGAACTTGGTCATGGAAGCTTTAGTGGAAAAAATCCAAGACAGCAGTAATCGTCGAAAAATGGTCACTGAAACAGCCACCAACATGACCACGGATCTGATAAAGCAACATATTGTACAACCTACCAAATTCCACACCATGAACCAAGCATTTATAGCTACCCTGTCTAAGGATATGCTAGTCATCGAAGACAACATAGCCATGCACAATGCAGCATTATAAGAACTACTTTACCGAAGGATCATTTCATTGTATGATCAACTGGAGGTGTGGATAGTTTATCTCAAGCACATAAATTTTGAATAAGACAAAATAGCAATCATAAATTTCTCTTAACTATATTATATTTTGTCCTTTTCTCAACTAACCTTAATTTTGTCCTCATTGTGTACACTTGTCATTAAGCAAAAGGAAACTAAACAGTTTTGTAACAAATTCTTTAAAGGGAATACAAAGAGTCACTTAGGAGTTATAAGTGATTGTATATAAGAAAGAAGATATCCATTTTGTAAGGGGCTCTTCAAGAATTTATAGACTCAATAATTAATTCAAGGATTTATACTCTGTTAATGAATATTGAGAATCCCCTCGGATGGGGTGTCATCAGTACCAACGAGTGCATGGATAGATGGGTGGACACCTAACCACAACCCACACAGCACCACGCCACTGCAGTCCTCACTCACTCCAAGCATTTAATCCATGCATTTATCATTTCGATCGATGTACCCACTCATTCATTTTTACACAAAGAAGTTTATGGTAATGGTGCTCTAGCTCACAGGGGTTGTAAATGTGATGGGATAGCCTCCTAACCAGTCCCATCATTTTCCCTAGATCAATGGTTTTTGGCCCGCGACGGTGAAACTCATGGATCATTCGTTCTATCTCCCTCCTGCTCCTCACAATCACCCACTAGTTTATGTCTCTCTTTGTCTTTGGTTCGATGTTTTTCCTTCACTCCACCTCCACTTCAAGCTCTTCCCCCAGCTCCTTCTCTGGTTCTCTCCCTCCCCTCCTCTCCTGGTCTTAGTCTTGATGCCTCGACAATGAGGTAATTCAAAGCGTGGGGCAGCTTGGTATGCTACGACAGGCTGAGGCTCAAGGGGTCGTGGTAGACAAGATCCTCATAACTTGCCTCAGACTCCTGTCTGTGCCCCCACTCTGGAACTCCCCCCTGACCCTGTTTACGCCTCCTCTATGGAACACACTCTTAATCATTCCACCACTCCATAACTCCCTCCTTTTTCCTCTTTGTTTGCATGCAGAGTCAAGTGGTTCAATAAATATGGAAATTCCC
This sequence comes from Picea abies, assembly GCA_900067695.1. Taxonomy (NCBI): domain Eukaryota; kingdom Viridiplantae; phylum Streptophyta; class Pinopsida; order Pinales; family Pinaceae; genus Picea; species Picea abies. The sequence continues at coordinate 9,778 of CBVK0100352923.1, forward strand.
TCAGTTTTTCTCCTAACCTCAGCCTAGAGAATCCACCCATCCACTAGCCTCCACCCCATCCCCCTCCTCCCTCCACTCCCCCTAGACTAACCACCCCTCTCTCTTCTTCCTCCTCCCCTCTCCCCTCTCCCACCTCCCCCTCTTCGTCCTCTAATGCTCCACCAACCCCTTCTCTCTTCTTCCTCCTCCCCTCTCCCCTCTCCCACCTCCCCCTCTTCGTCCTCTGATGCTCCACCACCCCCTCTGCCCCCACTTGATTTTTCTCAATGCGATGGGCTCAAGAATTTGAAGAATTCCTTGGATTTCATCCAGAGCTCAGTCATGGATGTCAAGTGCTCCATCAAGGAGTTGTTGAAGAGGGATGATCGATGGGTTCATCGTGAGGAGCATATGGAGTCTCTTCTTCGGGATCTCCAGCATACCATCCCGGATACAGAGATACTAGGTAAGGACACGGCGCAGGACCAACAAAAATAACGGAGGCCCTACCCCAGATCTGTATGATCCCAACTTTCTCAGGTTTCTCAGGTTTTTTTTTATGTTTCCAGACAGTTTAGTTTACTGGGTTCCAACCCTGCGTGGCATCCTAGCTTCTAGGCTTAGCACAGTTTTGTTTTTTACAGTTTTTGACAATTGCATGGACAATTGGAAACTCCATGGCCATGTGGAAGCATTGATTTCCCACCATGGCAATTTTTCCATGGCCTCTCGAGATATTCTGACATCTGTAACTTTTTCTCTTTAGCAGGCTTCAATATATTTTCCTAACTTACAAAAAAAAATGAATATTGAGAAGTCGTCAAGGCCATTTTTTGCAAGAAAGAATAATTTATGTGTGTAGTTGTCTTTGTTAATGTGAACTATTTCAAGTGGAATGTATGTTGTTCATGTGGACTTTAAGAATTCTTGTTTTCTTATAGATTGGTCTTATGCACTCTATGTTATTCTAAAAATTTGATTATTCTTTCATATATCTTTATGTCCTGATATTTTTGAGTTGTTAATGTATGAAGAAATATAATTTAGATTGTTCTAGTTATATGTATGCATGCATGTGTTTCTGACCTTGCACCTCCATTTCAGCTACCTATGTGGGGGTTTTATGCAGAGTTCAATTTCATTTAAAGCTCATCTAGTTACTTTAGTATGTTCCTAGCTAGGATAGTGTAGGATAGATTAGCAATATATTAGTTCAATTCTAATACAGAGTATTCATATACATATTTACATTGCATACCCATTCATCATCCATATTCATTGGTAAACCAGACTGCAACCAGTAAAACCTAGAAAAATCAATGGCAGTTGGGAAAAATTCTAGATGGGTCTCCTAAACCAAATGGTGCATAGTCTAGTTGGGACCATGTATCAGGGAGTACCCCTTAATATTGCAGGTATAATTATGCCCCATCGACACATACACATTACATATGGTATAACATGTGAATTCAATGTTGATACTATATATTTTTGGTTATCGTTTAAGCTTTGTTTTTTACACTTGACTTGGAATATACTTATCCAATGCATTGTTGATTTTTTTTAATGTGGGTTTAATCAAGGTTAAAATGACAACGCTCGATCTGAATCCTTGGGTTGTCATTTAAGTTGACAGTTAATGTGTGGCATGTGATTTCTAGTATACTAGGAAAATTTTCTAGCATGTGATTTGTTGATGGTGAAAGTGGAAACTGATGTGTATTAAATGATGATTATGGTGTTGCTTTTGGATGACGTGACATTGCCATGCATTCATTGTGGTAGGGTGGAGGCATTTACGCTCCACTTTGAGGTATACTACTCTCATTTTGTCATTTCATTCATAGAACAGTCTAGTGAAAGAGATCGACTTTAGCATTCTAGTAACTAAAGCACGGATTTAGCAAAGAAATTTGAAGCATTGGATAAGGTATGTGTTGGATCATGTTGTCATTGATGCCAATGGTTTAATTAATTGATGCCAAAGGATGTTTGATTGGTTTCAAGGAATTGATAGATGCCAAAGGTTAGTTGGATGATGTCAAAAGGGTTTATGTATACATGTCTTATCATAGTATATTGATGAAGATGGATCAATGAGTTTTCATTGATACATAATATTGGTAAATATGGATCAATGAGTTTTCATTGATACATGATGCATTGTTTGGATGGATATAAAGATGAATCATTATTGTGTTATCATGGTTGATAAGGTGTACAAATGAATGAACTCCAAAGTGGTCCCCTTATGGTGAAATCCCTCATGGGAAGACGCTTTATGATTGATTTATCCTTGAAGTATGGTTGGAGAACCTATGATTGATTGTGGAATAATGATATGAAGATCAGTGAAGTTGTTGGTGAAACTATCCTAGATGGATAGTGCTTGTCATGCCATTTTCAGTGTTATGTGGAATATCACATAACTCCTCATAGTTTGAGAGTTATGGCCCTACGAAGATGAAGGACCCTCATATGTTGGCTTGAATCCCCAAAAGGTCAAAGAAGTCAAGAAGTTTGCAAAGAAGAAATTATTATTTAAATGATAAAGTAAAGTGACAAAGTCAAGAAGGATTATTTAAATAATAAAGAAAAGTGACAAAGTCAAGAAGAATAATTAAATGATAAAGTGAGGTGACAAAATTGAGGAAGATTATTAAAATGATAAAGTAATGGAGAACTTTCTATTTATGGAAAGTAGTTAACCCTAAAATGAGGAAAATAGGTTAAGTGACCTAGAAATGGGTTAAGTGACCTAGAAGTAGGTTAAGTGACCTAGAAGAAGATGAAGAGTATAAATAAGAGGCAAGGGTCTCTTGTGAAGTGCATCTTTTGTGTGTATCTCTTGAGCATGATTGAAGATCTATTCTAAGGGGGAGAGAGAGAGAGTATGGAGGATCTCATGGACGCATCAAAGATTCAGCAATTCTGAGATCATGATGACAAAAGTCTTGGAAGTTTAGAAACCCTAGTTTCTGAGGTATACATGGCATGTAGTGGGTCAGGACACATACATACACGGGTTGTATGAAGATAGGGCGTGTACAGTGGATGAATTCATGGAGATTGGTGGTTGAGATGACAGGCTCTTGAAGATTGAACCAGGTTCCAGATCCGCATTCTATGGGCTCAGATCTTCCATAGAAGCTCTGGTATGGTTATATTGTTGTCTTGATGAATACTCTTGTTTGTTGTGTGGTGAATGCTTAATGCATTCTTGGTATATTCATTGTGATGTGGTTTGTGTTGGTCGATGGAGTGAGCATCACTCTTATGATTCAGTGTTGATATGATTTCTATAGTATGTTGATTTCTTATACATGATCAAGTAGCATTCATATTGTATGGTTGAGGAGTATGAGTAAGTTGTTGGAGATATTGGATGTGTTGTGACTGGTTGTGGGTCAATTTGGACAGTGGAAGATAGAAAGAGAATGTGATTGTAGGTTGCAGAGGATCTGAGTGTGTGATGAAGAGAAAACCCTAATTTGCTCAGAAGGAATATGTAGGTCATAGTATATACTGGTCACGTACATACACAGGTTGTACTATTGGTAGGGCGCATACATACACGTTTTTCACTACCGATGGGTCATGTACCTGTGATAGATTGATATCTATTGAGGATTGTTGCCTCATCTCATTTGGTGTTGAGGGTGTAAGTTGAGTCTTGCATTATAGAGTTGGTGCTCTTGTAGAGTTGTATTATATTCAGTTGTTGCTGAAAAATGCCAACGATTGTAGTCCATAATAAGAAGAAAATTGTACATACATCTTGTGTTCTTTGTGTTCCTTGTGGTGACGATTTGTTGATGATATATTGTTGATATGTTTTCACATTTAACTGGTTATAAATGATAGCAATGAGTAATGAGTTAATGGTGATTGCTTACTAATGAGTTTTGTGTAAGAGGGAAGTTTGGGGAAAAGATCCCTACACTGTTCACCCCCCCTCTCAGTGTAGTCGGTGTGTCCAACAATTGGAATCAGAGAAGGCCTTCACCATAAGCCTTAACAAGATTGAAGGATATCCATGGACACATAAATGGATGATGAAGTTCTAATCCTTGATGAGGAAAACTATTCTACTTGGAGAATAGATATGAGAGTACATTTGAAGGAAATGAGAGCAAATATTTGGAAGGCAGACATTGGTGGATCAGTTTCCATGAAAAACAAGTCAAATTTTGCAACTCAAAGGGAAGGAAAGAGAAATGATGCATTGGCTCTCAAGACTATTCTTAGTGGAGTCTCAAGCCCTATCAAAGAGAGCATGGGACAATGCACTTCCACCAAGGATATATGGCTAAAGCTAGAGGAGACATATCAAAGCAAGAAGAAAGATATTGAAGACCACTCCATCAAGATAATTAAAGGTAAAGAATCTCCAAAAACTCTTGATTGCATTATTTTTAAATGTGATGATGTTGGCAAAGAAGAAGATCTTGAAGACAATTCAAATGAAGTAAAAGAATCATGTGATGATGTCAACAAAGAAGAAGATCTTGAAGACATTTCAAATGAAGGTAAAGAATCTTCACAAACCCTTGATAATTCAAAATGTGATGAGGTTGAATTTTTCTCTACAAGTGAAGAAGAAAATATAGAAACAGTTTGTGTAGAGTTTGATTATTGTTATCCCATGAAAGAAGTAGAAGAAAAATTGTTGGAGCTTAAAGATAAAGTTGAAGAGGATATATATGAATATAGAATTGACCACTATTATATAGACTATATCTATCTTTCGGATAATACTAAGAATTTTCTTAAGAAGAGTCAAAGGAACATCTTGAAGTTAAAGGAAATGCTCAAAGAACAATAAGAGAGTAATAAGACTCAACTAGAAGAAAAGGAAATCACAAGACTAAAGAATGAAAAAGGAGATAATAAGGTAGATGATGAGATTAGAAAAAGTTTTGAAACTATTGTCCATCTCAAGACCCAAATTGAAGAAGCCAAAATGGTATAGGAACTATTGAGGAATCAAATAAATGAAAAGGAAAAATCATGTCATAAGTTAGAAGCTTAAATTGTAGATCTTAGAAAGAAAGTAGAGAAGTCAAACAGATTTTTGAATAGCTCACATATCTTGAATGAGATCTTGGAAAGTCAAAGATCACCATATGATAAATCAGGTCTTGGATACAAGGGAGAAGCTACACATGCATAAGCAATCACCTCAAAGAATCATGAGTTAAGTCCTTCACTCTCAAAGGATGAAGAAAATGTTGCAAGTCAACCATCTACACAAGGCAAGGTAAAAGGAACAAAGTAAGGAAGACATCAAGAAGGATGGACACCAAAGCATAGGTATACAAGTGTCTTTCATGGTCAATTCTATTCATGTAATGAATATGGTCACAAATATTTGGAATGCAAATCTTATGCAAGGAGAAATAATGGAAGATTTCATAACACCATAAGGTGTTGGAGATGTGATCAAGTAGGACACATTGTTGTTCACTATCACACCATGAGATGCTACAGCGGTAGTGGATTTGGCCACAAATCCCAGGATTGTTGGAAAACAAGAAGAAATTCCATGATGAGGACCTCATATAGCATGGATAGAATAAGGAATGAAGTAAGGAAGGGAGACATCTTTGCAAAGATGGATGCTGAGAGCTCAAGTTCTGAGAAGCAGGGACACCTCCATAAGTGGGTGAAGAAGACTAAACAACCAGAGTAGAATGGAAGCCTTAAGGGAGGCTCAAGTGTGTCATCTACTAAAGCATATGCAGTTGACAGTGGTAATAGTCGCGTACATACGCAGGCTGACCTTGAATAGGTCGCGTACATACGCGAGTTGCCTGTGCAGTAGGCCGCGTATATGTGGTAAAGCCTAGGAAAAAGGGTTATTCACATGGGTTGCAGCTTGATGTGATAGTATAACTCTGTGTTGCAGGGTCTAATATAGTTTGTTTTAGGTTCTGACATTGTTTGTTGCAGGTTCTCATGATTACATATTGGATTATGTAAAGTGATGATGTAAAATAAAATCCTGGGTGCATGGCACTAACCCATGAGTATGGATTGAGGCACTTTATGTTGAAGAACAATGCTAGTTATGACATTAAAGTTATGGTACCTTGGTTATGTGATTTCATTGATCTATTAAAGCACACTACTAGTACATGCATTGTCAGATATATTGGTGCATGCATTTGGCATATGGTTGGACTACATATTGGGATATGTATTTGGTGAGTTAATGAGATAATCATGTTGTACATCATTGATGAGTCATAGCTTGATCCATAGTTGATGTGTGATTGGTACACTTATAGTACATTGGTAGAGGGACCTACTAGAAGTTTGATTGGCACATGTTTTTTTGGATTTCGCATACATGGTTGAGGATTCATCTTGTGGTGAGATTGGTGCATGGTTGATATACTTGTTTGATACAAGTGGTGATACAGATCGATGTACAGATTTGGTACACTCATAGATGGTATATGTTTGGATGATGAGTACTTGGCTAAAAGTACACCATTGGTATTACTTGATTAGCATAGCAATTGGTATTTGTTTGAGATACATGGTTATGGCACTTGGTTCATGGTAGAGGTATACCATTGATGATATAACACTTGTTTTGATGCACATGGTTGGCATATTGTTATATGCACATGGTTGGCATGTTATTGGAGGCATATGATGATATATTATGGAACATTGTATGGTGTTGATGTACATGGTTGATGTACATGGGTGTTGTGCATGATGGGCACACATTTTGGTATAAGATGTACTTGGTTGATATTTTTTTCATGGTTCTCTATTTCATTGTTGACATATATTTTTCTTCATGATGTTTGGTATGGAACGAGTTTGATGCATGGACAAGTCCAAGGATCATCATATGGTAGCATATTTTTCATCTTGCAAAGAATATAGGGGGAGTCATTCTTCCTCCCATGATTCTAGGAGGTGATATTTATCATATGCATACCAAGAAAGAGACCTACATTTGAAGAAAGAGCACAGAGGCATAATTCTAGGGGGAGCGATGGTCACAAAGGGAGAGTGAGAAATGTATCTTCAGCATTACATCAGAGTGATATCCCTTGTTCAAAAAGGGGAGATATTATTCATAGGAAGATCAAAAAAATTTAGGCAGGGGGAGCAGCCCCAAGGAGAGCTCAAGCAGGGGGATCAACCCCAAGAAGAGGAGAATGACCCTTTTCCATTGATGTCAAAGGGGAATAGATAGTCACATTGATGTGATTGATGATTATTGATATGGAGCGATAGTCACATTGATATATGACTATTGATGTAGAGCATGCCTTGTTCACATGTCGACATAAAATTATTGGTGTTGACATCAATGTTGGTATTTCCATCAATGCCAAAGGGGGATATTATTGGATCATGTTGTCATTGATGCAAATGGTTTAATTAATTGATGCCAAAGGATGTTTGATTGATGTCAAGGAATTGATAGATTCCAAAGGTTGATTGGATGATGTCAAAAGGTTTGATGTATACATGTCTTATCATAGTATATTGATGAAGATGGATAAATGAGTTGTCATTGATACATAATATTGATAAAGATGGATCAATGAGTTGTCATTGATACATGATGCATTGTTTGGATGGATATAAAGATGAATCATTATTGTCTTATCATGGTTGATAAGGTGTACAAATGGATAAACTCCAAAGTGGTCCCCTTATGGTGAAATCCCTCACGGGAAGATGCTTTACGGTTGAGTTATCCTTGAAGTATGGTTGGAGACCCTATGATTGATTATGGAATAATGAGATGAACATCAGTGAAGTTGTTGGTGAAACTATCCTAGATGGATAGTGCTTGTCATGCCATTTCCGGTGGTATGTGGAATATCACATAACTCCTCAGAGTTATGGCCCTACGAAGATGAAGGTCCCTCATATGTTGGCTTGAAGCCCCAAAAGGTAAAAGAACTCAAGAAGTTTGAAAAGAAGAAAATATTATTTAAATGATAAAGTAAAGTGACAAAGTCAAGAAGGATTACTTAAATAATAAAGAAAAGTGAGAAAGTCAAGAAGACTATTTAAATGATAAAGTGAGGTGAAAAAATCGAGGAAGATTATTAAAATGATAAAGTAATGGAGAATTTTCTATTTATGGAAAATAGTTAACCCTAAAATGAGGAAAATAGGTTAAGTGACATAGAAATGGGTTAAGTGACCTAGAAGTAGGTTAAGTGACCTAGAATATGAAGGGTATAAATAAGAGGCAAGGGTCTCTTATGAAGTGCATATTTTGTGTGTATCTCTTGAGCATGATTGAAGATCTATTCTGAGAGAGAGATAGTATGGAGGATCTCATGGACGCATCAAAGTTTTGGTAAGTCTGAGATCATGACGGAAAAATTCTCGAAAGTTCATAAACCCTAGTTTATGAGGTATATGCAACCTATAGTGGGTCAGGACGCGTACATACGCAGGTTGTATGAAGACAGGGCGCGTAGAGTGGATGAAGTCATGGAGATTGGTGGTTGAGCTGATGACAGGCTCTTGAAGACTAAAGCAGGTTCTAGATCTGCATTCTATGGGCTCAGATCTGCCATAGAAACTCTGGTATGGTTGCATTGTTGTCTTGATGGATACTCTTGTTTGTTGTGTGGTGAATGCTTAAGGCATTATTGGTATAGTTTTTGTGATGTGGTTTGTTTTGGTTGATGGAGTGAGCAACACTCTTATGATTCAGTGTTGATATGATTGTTATAGTATGTTGATTGCTTATGCATGATTGAGTAGCATTCATATTGTATGGTTGAGGAGTATGAGTAATTTGTTGGAGAGATTGGATGTGTTGTGACTAGTTGTGGGTTAGTTTGGACAGTGGAAGACAAAAAGAGAATGTGATTGCAGGTTGCAGAGGATCTGAGTGTGTGATGAAGAGAAAATCCTAAGTTTCTCATAAGGAATATGGAGGTTGCAGTATAGACTAGCCACGTACATACGCAGGCTATACTACTGGTAGGGCGCGTACATACACGTGTTGCACTACCGACAAGTCGCATACCTATGACAGATTGATATATGTTGAGGATTGTTGCCTCATCTCATTTGGTGTTGAGGGTGTAAGTTGAGTCTTGCATTGATCTAAAAATGAAGAAGACTTGAAATACTTGAAAATTATTGCAAGTGAATGTTATGTGTTTAAAGCAAATGGATCAGTTTGCAACACATAGATTTAAAGGATTACTTATGAAAATTACACATAGACAGCTGCATAATCATTGAACATAAACACATAAGCACAGCAATTGATAAAGGAGTTCACCCCTCTCTTGGGCTACATCTCCTGGTCCAGCCTCCTATGGATCATTATTATTAATTGCTCAAAAAGTGCTCAAAAACATGTCTTAAAATGCTCAAACTGACAAACCGACTGCTCCAATGGCTTCAGAGCGTTCCAAAACCCCTGTCTGGGCTCTTTCGGCACCTCAATCGGTCGAAAAATGAAGAAGTTAGGCCTCCTGGAAGTCTCCCTCTTCAAGCTTGTTGTCTTTGCATCTACAAAACGCACCTCCCTTGATGGAACCTAGCTCACACGCATTTTAAAGCGTGAAAACCCAGCACTGGGTGTAACCGCGCCAACAGTGTAAACCGTAGAATGGTTAAGGGCGCGCCAGCCCCTAACCGCCTAGGCACCTGGGCGTATGGGTCATGTGACCTTGTGTTTTGATAAAAAGTGGTTAAACCATCATAACCGTGCAACTTCTTTCCCGCACTCCGGTCTTATGGAAAACCACGGGATATATAAAATAACCCCCCCACGCTTTATACACAATGGTATATATGGTATATATGGATAGATGGTATATAATACAATTCGTGTGCGGTCATTACAATGGTCATATATTATATGATAAATCCACGGGTCGGGGCTAGGCCCCGGCCCAACCCCCCTCTGTTTTGAACATTAAACAAAAATATAAATATTTGTTACCACATAGTTAACAAGAACCATGCGGCGGCACATTGGTCAGCGGATGTTTGTGAAGTCTCTACACTATGGGGGAGGTCCGGGGGTCGAACCCCGCGGACTCCCATAACATTTTATATACAACCAGAAACCAAATAATGAGTGACACGATTCGTCAACATTCAACCAATTAACGTCTACCATGTCACCACTGTACATTCGTACAGTCCTGCCACGTCAGACCGTACGGACTGTACGGACTGGTACAGTCAGCATCAAATTTTTTGCCTGTTTAGCTTGACGAACAGATCGCGATATCTTCTCCATACGGAGTCCATTTGACAAAGTAAATATACCGCCAGAATCAAGAATATGAGATGGACGCAATGGCATTATTTTCGCCACATTCTGAGCACTTTGAAATTTGAGCAAAATTTGATCCCCTGATCACACCTCCCCATTGGGAAGCTTTTGGACCTCCAAAAGACTATCTCAGTCTATGTGAAGATGAGGGTAAAGTTCCCTCACCCTTCCAACCTCAATCCACTTGGCCTTGCTTGGATTCGTCCCTTTAATACCAACTCACAAATACTCCACATTTCCTCGTTTCAAAGTTCGCATTATCCTGTCAAGGATGGTGTCTTCCTGCAGTTTTGTTAGATACTCTGGAGAAA
>CBVK0100352924.1:0-20361 GCA_900067695.1 Picea abies
ATGTTTTGATTGCCTAACCTAATAGTCCTTCTTGGTATTGTTCCTATGTCGATGATGAGATATACTCTAAGGGTTTGATCCATGATTTACTTAGTTTTTCTGAGCATATATTGAAGGAAGGCAACAACAGATCACCTGATACATTTGTTCTTTTCTACAACTATGGTACTACTTAGATTTGAGTTGTGTATGCTATTTACTAACTCTTGTTGGTAGGTTATGCATCAAAATTTCAGTAGCTAATGATTTGAAAATTATAGATTTTTTTAAGTTTCTAGTTAGCCTATTGTTTTTACCCTTAAATTCTAATAGTATGGTCCCTCCTCCCCACTCACATTACTCTCTTTTCCAAATATCAAATTTAATTAGTAAACAATGCAGAATCACTTCATAATGGCAATGAGGCAATATAAAAAAAAAAAATAAAAATCTATACAACAATGTTAAAGGAAACATAAAAGAACATGAAAAGTACAAAGTATATGTCAAAATGCATCTATCATACAACACATTTGTTTACTACACTATTTCCTTATGAGTTTATTTTGTTTTGTTTAATTCTTCTTAGAAGGTCCACAATTTTGATGTTGACATCTTCTTCTTGATGCTCTTGTTATCTCGATTTAGGTGGTTGTTGAGAACACAAAATATGTCTTTGTGGAGATGATTGAGTAGGATCCACATCTAAAATTAAAGAAAACAATTTTCAAGTCATCTCGTTTATATTATATGGACATAAAAAATATAATTTCTAAGTTATCCTGTTCATGGTACCTGTTACCTCCCCATGCCTAGGGGTAACTAGAGGAGATCATGTCTCATGTCCCACAATGGAGAACATAATCCCGACCATGATGATGATCATCATGTCCACAATTCGCAGCCTAGTATCCCCCCTCATTCACCTTTACAACTAAAGGTCAACCAAGACTCACCACATCCAATCAACCCAGAGTATGGGAGATGGTAAACCATCGTCACCATGAGGTATGTTAGTCCTTATTTCATGCAAAGTGTTGTGCTTAATTTGTTGGGAATGTGGATGGAGATCTTTGGTTGAAGTTAGATAATAGATCAGTGACTCAGGAAATTCAAATAATTGGTTGTTACTCATGTTGTAAAGTTCTTGAACTACATACATGGGATGGGGGAACATGAAGATGTACATATACAACGGTTTGTAGTCTCTCCATCATTTGATGTACATGATTAGATCAAAGACAATTGTAAATCGAAAACCATATCTTCTCTCATAGATCTCATTAGAAAATTTCTTGAGTATGGGAACCCACAATCTCAAATATATGAGGACACTATTGAAGAACTCACAACAACCCTCAAAAGGGAATGTTTCTTCTCGGATCTTCTTATAAGAGACCTTAGGAAAGCACACTGTTATCGCACAATTTGTTCTTGCCCAAAAGCCAAAGGCAAGTGAACAATAAATTGGCGTAACAGGAGGTTATCCTATCACTGTCACCTAAATAAGACACCTCTTTCTCAAATGTTCTTATAAGAAACCTTAGGGAATCACAACATGCACAAAGACGAGAAGAGCATGACCTTGTAGTAGAGAGGTATGAGCGATTCCTCAAAGTTTCAGTATAGGAAGAGCTCACCAAAGCATATTTCTAAGTGAAGACACTATGTTTCAACATACAAGAGAAATAATACCAACCTTGGGTTTTGTCCAAGATATTGGAGTTGAATGTAGACGGGGAAGAATGGAATGAATCAAAAGAAGATACAAAACCTTGATGAAGTTTCCCCTCTAAACGATGACAAATTTATTAGCGAAAAAACTCCATATTTTGAACATGCCTTGGATGAAGAAGATCACACATCTCCAAGGAAAGAACCAAAGGAAGAACTTTACAAAGATGGTTACCAATCCCTTGAAGAGGAGCAAGAATCACCCCATGACTCTATTAAATACAACAAAGACTTGATTGAAGAATGAAAAGATGAAGAGGTGAATCAAAAGGAAGATACCCAAATACACAAACATGAGTTTCCTTGTGAATATGCCGAAGGAAAAAACTTTGATGAAACACACATTGTTGAAGACCTAATCCATGAAAAGGTTCCTCATGAAGATGAAGCACCGATATTTTCTCCTCTATTTGATGAAGTAATCCAAGCTTCCGTTCCTCTTGCACATGAAGAAGAGAACATGGTAAATTATACTGCTTTCCAGGTGTTTGATGTTTCTTTATTCCATGATTGGAAAGTGAAGAAGTGCTATAGGGAACCCTTGGATATATTAGACCCTTCATGCTATAATGAAAGTGATGATGTGATTAACAACATTGACCCTTCATGCTATAATGAAAGTGATGATGTGATTAACAACATTGATGAGTTTGTACATGTTAGGAGACGTAAATGGATGTCATTCATTCTGGTCTTAGTAGAGATCCCATTTATGATATTGAAGTTCATTTTTAATTGTTTCCCTTAGAACAACCATATGTGATTGCTACTAATTTAGATTTTTGGCAACATGAAGATGACATGATTATATATTTATTCCAACCACCCAGGGATGACTTATTGCAATAGTCTTATGATGATTTTCGGTCATACCCTAGAGGGTTTGATAAATATTCTTTTGAGAAGTTGGATTTATTCTATGAAGAAGATACCATCGTTATGCTCTAACTTTGATGAGGGTGAGGTCATGATTTGCCTAGAGCAGGATTTTTGTGATGATAGTTACCAACCTTTTCCTTATTTCCCTTGCTACTTTGCTATAGATATGGTTGGAATTTTTCCTCATGATAGTCATTTTCTTGTAGGACAGAGTTGTTTTCAACCTATGGTTTGTTGCAAGGGTTTTAAATTTCACACACAAAGCCAAGAATCCTTGGGTTGGGAGCAATTTTTTTTCTCTAGGCTCATTTTCATCCCTTACCTTGTGCTCTTTTTCTGATAGACAACCTTATAGTTTTCTCTAGGTTCCTTCTCATCCCTTCTTGGTTTTCGAGGATGACTTTATAGCTGAGGATGAGGATCTACCTTTGTTTGATTCTTTTATCCTTGTCCTGAGATGGATAGGGTAGGGTTGTGGTGATGCCTTCTTGCATGACTTTATCCCTCCCTCTCGCCTCCATGAGTTGGATTTTATTACTAGTTATGATATGGTGTATGTCCCAATTCATTATCTTTTTGTACTTGAATGATCCTTATTTTGGTTCATGATGAAGCACAAGGGTAGATATTCTAATACAATTTTGGGATGATTTTATTGATTATATGATTATACCTAACATTTCACTAACATAGATTAGTGTAGGTTAGGGAATTTGCATCTTGCATTTCATTTGTATATATCTTTCATCATGCATCCATGCTAGTATAGTATTGCATTTTCTTATACATATTGCATTCTCATTTGTATATAATGGATACATGTTAGGAAATTGCACTCAAACATTGCATGATATTGCTTTATTGTTTTATAGTTTAGTGAAAATTTTCTATTCAACATGATTTAGATTTATCACTAACTCCAGTGGATCACATCCATCGATCGATATTTCTAAAGGGTGTTGATATTTGAAGTGGGTGAAAGATTGTATATAATGGATACATGCTAGGAAATTTCCCTCAATTATTGTATGATATTTCTTTACCGTTTGATAGTTTAGGGAAATTTTTCTATTCAACATGATTTGGATTTATCACTAACTCCGGTGGATCACATCCATCGATCGATATTTCTAAAGGGTGTTGTTGTTTGAAGTGGGCACACGATTGTAGATCTTGGACAACAAGAGATGTTGAGGTTCTCATACTCTCTACGGTGAGCACATGTCCCCATGTTGGAGCTAGATGTTACGTCCCTATTCCTAGGGGTAACTAGAGGAGATCATGTCTCATGGCCCACAATGGAGAACATGATTTTACCATGATGATGATCAACATGTCCACATATGGTAGCCTATAAACTCCCCTCATTCACCTTTACAACTACAGGTCAACCAAGGTTCATCACATCCAAGCAACCCGAAGTATGGGAGATGGTAAGCCATCGTGACCATAAAGTATGTTAGTCCCTCTTTCATGCAAAGTGTTTTGCTCAATTTGTTGGGAATGTGGATGCTGATCTTTGGATGAAGTTGGATAATGGATCACTGGCTTGGGAAATTGTGTTAGTTATCTTGTTTAACCTTGGTGGTCATCTTCTGTACCCTAGTCCTGTGTTATCACCACCTAGGGAAAATGGGTACTACTGGGGGGCCTTCACAAGGGTAATGCTCCATTGCCCATCATACGTAACACTTTCCATACTGAAGCATCTTAGAGTGTACTAAACTTCAGTAATGGGGCATGGTCTATTCTCTCATGAGAAAAGGGGCTGAAGGCCTAAAGGTTGATTGCAGTTTCTACTAAAAGAATAAGAAAATAATGCTAAAGAAAGAAAGGAATGACAACAAATGACTCTCGAAATCCAGTCCAAATTTGAGCTCTACCCTTTCAATGCTCACTCCGATCCCAAATAGCAATGCTTTAGTTTGAAACCTTATAAAAGGAGACTTGCAAATATGATAAGCATACTAGTAAAATGGCAGATAAAGGGATTTGGAAAACATAACACCTAAGAATGTGGTAACTCGAGAGAAAATGCACCCTTCACAAAGGCGCTAAGAGAAAAGGATTAAATGACACCATAAGCCATGAAGTAAGCCCTAAAAACATATCACTTTCACACTTACTCTTGAAGGGTTTCCTTTTTCCTTATTTCTTTCTTCCCTTGGGACCTATCCTTATACTTGGATTATTTTATTTCTTGTCTAGGTGGCACACCTAATAAGGTTGGATGAAGGTCCTCCCATACTTAAAGTTGTCAACTCACATGAGGTCCTGGGCTGGTGTGATGCTTGAAGGGGACATCGAGGTGAATTGTTTACATGACTTATATCTTAAGTTACAACTTACTTTGCATGCTTTAAGGAATAATGTTTCTCGTGAACCTTGGCTAACCTTGTCTTATACTTTGCTTTGTGTTGGATGGTCCTGACATGGTTCTTTGAAGGACATCCTAGGCTTGTGTCTAGAACATTGTGCCTTTATTGTAGGACCTTGGCATGTGTGATGGAGAGCAGTGAGTCATCCAATGACTCACCACCCTTAGAAATCAATGCTCACATCCTTGGAACCTTGGACGGTGGACATATGGGCTTGGTTTGAGCATATTCAATCATGATGGCACATAGATGGGCTCGAAGCCCATAAGATGGGAAGAGTACCCCATGAATTATTTTTCACCAGGATTAGGGACATTGCAGCAACAGACAGTCAAAGACATTGTAGAGATGAGATGTAGCTCCCTAGGGCCTGGACACAACACCTGGATCCTGAATGCTAGCCCTATTTTGGTGGTGACATCATTTTCTAGGGTATGATAGAACTAGGCTTTGGTGCACACATGGGGTAATGACGATGGTTGGCATGACATAGGGTGAGGAGAGACATCAGTTTCTCTCACTTTTCTTTGGATCGGTGCCACATGGCATTTGGAGGCCTCCTTCTTGCCCAAGAGGGCTTGAAGTCTCACACATGTGGTCTATTATGATATATTTTGCACATTTTGCATTTTGTAAAGATTAAATGAGATTTCAAACCCACTTATATTTCATTGCTGACATATTATGTGGAAAATTATGCTAGGATAGCCTCATATATAAAGGCTAGTGCTAGCTCTTTCATTTCATGATATTTTCCTCACCATTGTGAGAGGTACTTTTGAAATTTTTGTTTCCTTAGGGGTTATTGGTCTTTCTCTCTCATGCACTATGCTTGGAATGGATTTCTTGTGGATGGTTTGTTGATTTTGGATGGATATTTCTACAATTAGGGTTAAATTCTCATTGTTTCTCGGAAGAAGTAAGTAAATTTATACAATTCTATGTTATGTTATTTATGGTGAAATCACTATTTTGTTGCAATAATGCTTGTTTATTGAAACCCTAAGAGGAACATAAGTGCTTTTTCCTCTCACAAAATTTTATTTGTCAAAAAATTGTGAATTTTCCTTGCTAGGGTTAGAAGCATAAATCCCTAAAGTGTTAGCACTTTAGGATTTTATCTCTAGACAACCGATCTTTGACCTAGTTGAATCTACAAGAAAGGATAAGGATTTTAGCTCTAGGCAATTGATCTTTGAGCTAGTTGAATCTACAAGAAGGGAGAAGGATTTTATCTCTAGACAATTGATCTTTGACCTAGTTGAATCTACAAGAAGGGAGAAACGATATCTAAGGCCCAAAATTTCTTGCACCCTTGAAGTCCTTCTCCTCAAAGTCTAATGCCTAAGGCCCAAATGTCCTTGCACTTAGGGTTTAGACTATACCTCTTGGTTTAACATCCCTGATGTTACGACAACATGTGACACATAACAAGTGCTAAATTATTTATTTATTTATTTTTTCTTTTCTTTTGAAAAACAGTAAGGTAACAACAACAACAATCAATCCATGATACTTGATGACGAACACAATGTATGCAATTCGGGAAACAGACAACATAACAACCTAGCATTCTAGCACATCATGCATCTGGACACAACATATGAAAATAAATCAGACCAAAATAAAATGACTACCCACCCGTCCTACCCTGCAAGGTTAGGACCTCCAGGACACATAAAAAACACTCAAGCCCAGGTTCCCATTGATTTTGACCATTTAAGGTCTCAAGGGTTCCCATTGATTTTGACCATTTAAGGTCTCAAGGCTGGCGACTGTTCTAAGGAACAAGGAGGCATTTACATCCCACCCGACACAAGCAAGACAACATCAACTAAGCTAAGGAAACATTGATCAACCAAACACAAATGCTTCGACGACTAGTCACAAGAACCTTCCCGGAGAGCGAGAGACAATCACAATAAAGTTACAAAAACCAGTACAAACGTAAATACAACAACATCCACATTGGGAGGCACAAGACCCTAAGCCAGGGTTCATATGCACTGTCGATCAACACGCATAATGATCCAAACTTAAGAATCATGTCACCATGGTGCGATGAGCGCACAAGAATCCCAAGCATGTTCAAATCTAAACCTTTAACAACACAACCAACACATTAAGGTACCAACTTAAACTGCCAGAGTCCTAATACACCAATAACATGTCCATTGATAGAAACTTAGGATGGAATTGAATAACATCTAAAATAATGTAGTTCATTTATAAGATCTCATAAATTCTTGGATAAACTCCAAGAACTATACCTGAATCACTACTTGAAGATCAAATTACATCCCTAGCCCAAACACAATAAAGTGTAAGTCTTGTTGAATCAACTAATTATTTTAAGGATCTCTACCTTGTAAATCTATTCACACCCATAGTATCAACATGGCAAGGTGCATCACTTTGTCAAATCACAATGTTTAAGTTAGTTGCTCACGTTGTATCACACTCCTATAAATATCTAAAGGTAAAGACACCTAACCATCATCAAGCAACATTATACCTTCTATTCATTTACACCCCTTTACAACATTATAAGGAATATAACAACTTATAATTACTAATGCAGGTTACAATTATTCTTAAACGGATTTTAATAACAACATCAATGAATTCAAGGGTTCCTTAATTATACCCCTGTCATAAAAACAATTAAAACTATCGAGAGCATTAATGCATTAATCACAATATATATAATTATATCTGCTACTATACAACTGAACTATTGAGAGACACAAATCACAACAACATAATTAAATAATTAAAACTACTAAAAAGTTAACGCAATAATCACAATATACAATTAAATTGTTGCAACAATCATAACCATAACAATCAAATCACTGTGAGTGGTGCAAATTCTGGAAATGAAACACCACGACTACAACCCCCTCAAGGATCTAGAAGAAGGCGAATAATCGTTGAGTTTAATTAGCTGCCAAATAACCACTGCAACAACCTAAGTCAACTAAGTCGCTGTCAACTCCAACCACTCGTTGATATAAATCCTTTTGATATTTTGAACCTCATACTAATTAAATAATATCTCCGTGTTTTTATTAAATGGCCTTGTAATTATGCATAGGGTAATAAAGGTTGAGCGCACTTGACCCCAGGGATCCCAAAATTAGAAATAATACACTCACTAGCTGCCTGCAAGTTGCCAATATCAACAAGGGAATAATGAATATTAAGTGGCGGCTTAGAATTTGTTGGAAGGCCAACTGTAAGGAAACAAAATTTTCCCCAACCGCCATTTCCAAGCTTATAAATCACAGAACAAAAATCACAAATTTTCCCTGGATCAATAAATTTTTTTACAAGCAAAGAAAACATTGTACCATTGCATAAGGTTTACATGCAAACTCAGTGCCATGTATACAGTTACTGTCAGAAAGTTTGGCGGAGAGAGAGGGAAAAACCACTACTCCATTTCGTGGATGGTGTGCAAAGGCCAAGGACATGAATGAACAAGACATGGCAGTGACCTGAACGAATAAGGTGGGAGAAACGTTAAGAAAACGATACACCGACAGAGGGAATCGCTACCAAGGAAGGAAAACGGTACACATACCCAAGTTAACTTGCAAACAAGGATCAAACAGACATAATGCACTTCCCGGTTTGGCAATGGGAAGATGAGATTGACTCTTTTCCTCAATCTAAATCGATGTTTAGCATCCATCCATGATCATTTGTTGATGGTCTGGAAGCATCCAAGCTATACAAGTATCCATAGCAGGAAATTATACAAATTAAAATAAAATCAATAAAACATTTTATTAACGTATTTTCTATCCACTAATTTAATTCATGAATATTTAGATACATAGAATAAGAATCTATCTATCTATCTATCTATCTATATATATATACATGAGAGTTCATCATAAATTAAGTTGGGCGTAGGAACAACATGGCTCCACTAGCTTGAACGAATCCATGCAACAACGTTAGAATTAAAACCACACGCAGTCAGAGGATTCGAATCTCCCTCATGCTATCCACGACTAAGGGTCTGGTCCAAAATTTAAAGCGGTAAGTCCAAAATATAAACAAGGCATAGTCTTGAAACTGAATCGCATAAAAAGGATTTAAAAATTTGGAGAGAGTAAAAACAACATTAATTGTAGAGAAATAAAATGTTGGTGAACTAGAGAGAGATCCCCAAAATCGTTGTGTGTAAGCACGATTTCACAGAGAAATAAATCACAATAATCACAGAGGCTAAGGAGGGAATAAACACCCAAGAGAGAAATCCTTGCTGGGCAGAGAAATGATCCTACAGTTATTATCCATGCACAAGGAAACAGAGCATATAAATCTAAATCTTTAACACTGGAGTGAAAGACAATCGATTCGTCTCCTGGGCCAACTACTAAGGAACTAATAACTTAAAGGATAAAGGAACAAAATATAAAAACACAATTTCTCCTTGTATTAAAAACAATAAAAAAAACCCGAAAAGAATTCATTTACATTCAGAGTTTGGGTTCGCCATTGGAAATCAATCAAAAGTACAGTGAACATATGACTGGGATAGCTTTGAATTCTCTGTTCATAAAACACTGGGCTCTTCAAGACAAATTGACTGAAATAAAAAGTGAAATATGTGGATAGTATTACGCTGAATAAAACATAAAATTTAACACAATAGAAGGACCTTAATTGAAGGCGCAAGAGCATAATTTAACTACCCTTCAACCAAATTCACAAGTGTAAATTGCCCCAACATAAAATTAACTAAAATTTTAACATAGTGACGCACATGTGATTCGACGTTAGAGAGATGCACATACAGGGAATTTAACTACCATTCAATACAAATATACACATGTGGACCGTAGCCCAATGATAATTCTCCGAAGTCGTTGTCCCGCACGCGCTTTGTCCATCTCTCGCTTGCCAACTGATGTGACCTCACCAGTAACCCAACCAACGCTAGGGGTACTCTTCTTTCCCCTGATTCCCCCCGATCCACAAATGGGCCACACACACAATACCAGAGAATGCTAGCATTCAACTCGCCTCGCAAGTTCGAGCTACCACTCATAACCCAAGCTGGGTATCCCAACTCCCACAAGTGAAAACTCAGTCAAGATAAAATTTCGACAGTGTAACGTTACCCAAACCCAATGTGATCCACACTCTTCCTCCACCATCCATTTTATGGAGTTTTCTTAGTCATTAGTTTCCCAAAACCCTCATTAGATTTCTTTTTCATTTAATTAATTTTGAAAAACCTCCCCTGTACACATGTCGCCTGATCCCCTAGTTTCACCAGAAAATCAATTTATTAATTAATTAAATTTGTCTATTTCCCTCACCCACATAAAAGTGTTCCTAAAAATGTTCCTCGGTGTCCCATTATTCCCTTACAATTCTTAAATGACTTATGCCTTACTTAATTCCTAGTTGAGTTCATAAATAAAAAGTTCCAAGGCTAGATTCCTTACTAAGTTAGACATTCCCCTTTTTATTTAAGTTTCCCCTTTTTCTTAGGTTTTCCCCTTTTCTTTAAGTTTTCCTTTTTCTTAAAGTTTCCCCCTTTTTATAACTAAGTTCAGAATTAGTAGGACAAAACAATTAAATACCCCTTTTATTAATCAAACCTTTATTAAAATTTCCACTTTAATTATTAATAATTGAATTTTCTTTACCCCCTTACAGTTATATGTCTAATTAGTTTTTTTTTTGTTCTAAGGTTCTACTCAGACCTATGTTTTCAATTCACTAGGCTTAGTGACAGTTCTCAAGGGAAAAAATTTAATTATTAAACTTTACTTATCGCATCATTCATTTTAAGGCCGACCAGGTCCTAAGGAGGTATAGTTTTCTAGGCATTAGGTTTATTAACTTACCAGTTAAAATCATGACGTTCCCTTTAGGAGGCACTATGTGCTCCAAGGGTGCCACTTGCCTCTTTCCGTTTTCTTTGCACGATGTGTCCTTCAAGACACACTACATGCTCCAAGGGTGCTACTCGCCTCTTGACTGAATTTGGTAGACGTCAAGCCCCTAGAGTCAATACTCCATCAGGTGATCTTGTGAGAGACTAAGGGCCTTTAATAAATAAGGACCCTGCCTTATTGCATGCCCCTTAGAATTATTGTGAGTGACTGTCACAGTCTTCCCTCAGAACATTGTGAGTCTTCTTGAACTAGGTAATCGTTAACTTGTAGTTCAAGCCACGACGAGAGTGCTAGTAGGTTGTGGCAGGGATGCTGCCACACCTCTCTCTCAATGTCTTTGGTTGTCGTGCGTGACCCCTTTACTCCAAATGTGAGTCTGGTCGGAAAGCTATCGTCAACCTGCACCCATCAACGAATCACGTCGGCAATAAAAATCAATATCATAATATCTAATCATATGTACATATGTCACATCAACAACATTCAAACCCTAATAGTCCACTCCCTGACTCAATCCGGAGTCCACTGAGTTTCATCGATGCCTTGACATCCTCAATGTCCAGATTCCTACACACTCAGGAGAACCCAATCAATAACACCTATCGATGTAAATACAACAAAAATAACATATGATCAAATCCACAATATCTCATAATCACAATCAAATCAACCAATCGTATAAAGAACTAGATCACTTTCACACAAGTGTCTTCAAAGAATAAGTCCGCTCAGTGCATGCAAGAATGAGATGTTACATACACCCCCTCTTGTTTTAAACTTCGTCCCGAAGTTTCACATTGTGTTAGTGTCAAAATAAAGTGTATCACAGTATCATATGTCTAGTTATCAAACAAAAATGGAACGCATTACTTAATTCCTAGTTGAGTTCATAAATAGAAAGTTCCAAAGGCCAGATTCCTTACTAAGTTAGACTTTCAATTTTTCTTTAAGTTTCCCTTTTTCTTTTTTTAACTAAGTTCTGAATTAGGAAGTTTAGACAAACAACCATTTAATCTTTTTATGAATTTAATCCTACATTAAAAGTTTTACTTTAATAATTAAAGTTTGAATTTATCTTATTAGTTATAAAAGAACCTTTAGTGAATTAAAATTTTATAAAAAGAACCTTAGTGAAATAAAATTTTATAACAAGAACCTTAGGGAAATAAAATTTCCACTTTAATCTAGTTATATGTCTAATTAGTTTTTGTTTGTTCTAAGGTTCTACCCATACCTATGTTTTCAATTCACTAGGCTTGGCGACAATTCTTAAGGGAAAAATTTAGTCATTAAACTTTACTTATCACATCATTCATTTTAAGGCTGACTAGGTCCTAAGGAGGCATAGTTTTCTAGGCACTAGGTTTAGTTACTTACCAGTTAAAATCGTGACGTGACCTTCAGGACGCACTATGTGCTCCAAGGGTTTCACTCACCTCCTTCTGTTTTCTTTGCACGATGTTCCCTTCAAGATGCACTATGTGCTCCAAGGGTGCCACTCGCCTCTTTTCATTTTCTTTGCGTGACGCGCCCTTCAAGGTGCACTACGTGCTCCAAGTGTGCCACTCCCCTCTTTACATTTTCTTTGCACAACATGCCCTTCAAGATGCAATATGTGCTCCAAGGGTTCCACTCACCTCTTCACTAAATTTGGTAGACATAAAACCCCTGGAGTCAATACTCTGCGAGGTGATCTTGTCGGAGACTAAGGAACTCTAAGAAATAAGGCCCCTGCCTTATTTCACACCCCTTGGAATCATTGTGACAGACTCTCACAGTCATCCCTCACGACATCGTGGGTCTTCTCGAACTAGGTAATCATTAACCTACAATTCTAGCCACAACGGGAGTGCTAGCAGGCTGTGGCACGACTGCTGCCACACCTCTCCCTCAAAGTTTCTAGTTGTCGCGTGTTACCTCTCTACTCCAAATGTGAGTCTAGTTGGCAATATATGGTCATCCTACATCCATCAACGAATAATGTGAGAAATAATAAGAAATCATCATAACATCTAATCATATGTACATATGTCACATCAACAACATTCAAACCCCAACAATTCACTCCCTAACTTGATCCAGAGTCCAAGGGGTTTCATCAATGCCCTTGCATCCTCAATGTCCAGAGTCATGCACACTCAGGAGAACCCAATCAATATCACTTTTCTATGTAAATACAATAAAATAACATATCATCAAATACACAATATCTTATAATCATAATCAAAATGACCAATAGTATAACAACTCAGATCACTTGCACGCAAGTGTCCTCAAAGAATAAGTTTGCTCAGTGCATGCAAGAGAGGGATCCTACATACACCCCCTCTTGTTTTAAACTTTGTCCCAAAGTTTCAAAGTATGTAAGTGCCAAAATAAAGTGCATTGGAATATCATAGGTCTAACTATCAAATAAAAATAGAAACTGTGAACGCATACCATATCCCTCCTCCCTGGTCACCAAGTGCAGACTATAGTTTTCCCACTGGACCTTGAAATGATCTATTGTTCGACACCATAGTTGAAAAATCCGATGGTCAGTGCACCCTCATCAGATACTTGCAAGGAACTCAAGGATCACTAATATAATGACTCATAATAGATACATGAAAAACATCTTGCATACACCTCAAAGAATTAGGCAAGGCAAGTCGATAGGCCATGGGAACCTTCTTTTCCACAATCTCGAAAGGTCCCATGAACCTAGGAGAGATTTTAAGACCCTTTCCAAACTTGATCGAACTCTTATGCGGTTTCACCCACAAGAAAACTCAATCGCCAACTTCATAACTATTATCGATATGATGCACATCGACATAACGCTTTTGTCATTCTTGCACTTTCTTGATCCTTTGTCTTATTGTTTTCATTTGATCTTCCATTTCTTGGATCGCTTCAAGTCCCACTAGGACCCTATCCTCAAGCCGATCCCAACTCAAAGCATCCGACACGCTCACCCGTAAAGAAACTCGAAAGGCCCCATCTTAATGGTGCTTTGAGAACTATTGTTATATGCAAATTCTACCAGTGGCAAGAATTCCTCCCAATACTTTTGTTCGTCCATCATGTACATATGCAACATGTCCTCCAATATTTGGTTTGTTCTTTTGGTCTTCCCGTCTGTCTCCGGGTGATATGCGTTACTAAAGTTAAGTTGGGTTCCCAAGACCTCTTGGAAAGTAGTCCAAAATCGTCTTATAAAAACCTATCCTCTATCAGATATAATCCTCTTAGGCATGCCATGCAGCCTCACAATCTCACTGTTGAAAACTCTATCTATGTCAGGTGCCTGATACATCATATGCACAAGAATAAAATGAGCACTCTTCGTCAGAGTGTCGACTACCACAAAAATCAAGTCGTGTCTCCTTGCCATCAGTGGTAGTCCAACAATGAAATCCATCAAAATGACCTCCCATTTTGATTCCAGAATAGCGTGTGTCTGTAGTAATCCTGCTGGATGTCTATGTTCAGCCTTCACCTACTGACATTCTAGACATCTTGCCACATAGTTGACTATGTCTACCTTCATTCATTTCCAGAATAATAAGGGTTTAAGGTCTGCTCTCATCTTCGTGACTCCAGGATGAGCCATATACATGGATCTACGAGAATTGTTTAGGATTAAAATCCTCAACTCGTCATTGGGTGGTACATAAATTTAATTTTTAAACCTAAAAAATCCATTGTTGTCCAATGCAAATCCTTCAAATCTTGGTACCATCATTGTGTTTTGTCCGATAAAATCCTTGACCTCTTTATACCAGTCATCATCGTGCTGTAAAGTTAGAATCTTTTCACATAGATTTTTCTGAAGAGGCATCACCAAAAATATGTGTGGTCTCTGAATCAACGCATCAACCACTCTATTCACTATTCCCTTTATGTAAGTAATATCAAAATCGTATTCGTTAAGCAATTCTGACCAACGCTGTTGTCGAGCGTTCAAGTTTCTTTGTGTAAAGATGTGTTGTAGTCCGTAGTGGTACATTTTTAGTTAAAATTTCCATCCAATCAGGTAATGTCTCCAAATTCTCAAGGCATATACAATGGCTAACAACTCCAAATCATGCGTCGTATATTTCACCTCATGCCTTCTCAACTTTCTCGAGATGTAAGAGATCACTCAACCATATTGCATCAAGAATCTGGCTAATCCTTCTTTGGATGCGTCAGTGCATACCAAGAAGTCCTCATCTATGTCAAGCACCTTTAGTATTGGTGTTGTTTTCAACAACTCCTTGAGCCTCCAAAATGCCTGAATGAATTTCTTGATCCAAACAAACTTCTTGTTCTTGTTTTGCAATTCCGTGATCGGATTTGCTATCTTAAAAAAACCCTCGACGAACCGTCGATAGTATTCCACTAAACCCATGAAGCTACGCACTTCTGGGACATTCGTCGATGCATGCCATTCCATAATAGCCTCAACCTTTGCTAGATCCACAATGATACCTTCACCAGAGATGACATGCCTTAAGTAATGAATGTTCAATTGATAAAATGAGCATTTGGAGAACTTCCCATACAATTTGTTCTGTCGTAGACACTATAGTACCATGTGAAAGTGCTCGTCATGCTCCTCCATCATCCAAGAGTAAATCAAAATATCATCAATGAATACTTGGACGAACTTGTCCAAGTATTCGCGAAACACCCCGTTCATCAAACTCATCGAACTTGTCCAAGTATTCGCGAAACACCCCGTTCATCAAACTCATAAATGCCCCTAGGGCGTTCATCAGTCCAAATGGAAAAATAGCAAACTCGTAATGTCCAAACCTCGTCTTAAAAGCGGTCTTAGGGATGTCATCCTCCTTGATCCATAATTGGTGATACCCTAATCTCAAGTTGATTTTCGAAAACACTATCGCGCCTTTCATCTGATCAAACAGATCATCAATCCTTGGCAACATATACTGATTCTTGATCGTTTCCTTATTCAATTGATGATAGTCAATGCAGAGTCTCCACGACCCATCTTTATTCCATATGAAAATAATATGCAGCCCCCATGGTGACACACTCGGATGTATAAGTCCTAGGTCCAACGACTCCTTTAGTTGGATTCTCAACTCCTGTAACTCCGGGGTTGACATCCGATAAGGCGTTCTTGCTATCGGTTCAGTTCCCAGTTTTAGGTCGATGGTAAATTCCAATTGCCTCTCTGGTGACATCCGAGGTAAATCCTCAGCGAAGATGTCTGCAAACTCTCTCACCAACGAAAGGTGTTCTAGACCTTCCTTTACTCCCTTATCATTTAACCCAAGGATCACATAAATCTTACATCCCTTGCGCATGCTCTTCAGTAGTTGCAAGGAAGAGATGAAACTCAAGGAGACTCCCTGGTTCCAACGTACAATCACGCATCTCTATCCCTTGTCATCGACCAAGCTCAACCGCTTCGTCTTACAGTCGAGTATTGCATCATGCAATTCCAACCAGTCCATACGGATCACAGCATCATAAGACCCTAAGGTTGTGACGTACAGGTTGGACCTAGTGAAAAACTCTCCCAAGTTAAGGCGATAGTCTGTTAGCTTCCCTCCAACCTTCTGTTTGGCTCGTGAATCCATTTCTACAAAGATAAACTCGTCTTGTTCGACTTCCTTTACCTTAATTATTTTTAGTGTCGCACCAGAAATGAAACTCTCTGTAGCACCTGGATCTATCAAAATACTCAGGGTCTGGTCAACGATGGTACCTGATGTCTCGACCACTATCCATTGGTGCTCTGCCTAGAGGTTATTCACAACTGCATGAATCTGATGGGCCTTGCCCAAATCTCCCATGGTAGTGGGTCCGACTGATCCAGATGCTCTGGTCCTCTTCACTGGGAAGTTGCACTAGTAATGTGGCTCCCCACATGTCCAACACCCTTTCTTCAGTCTAGTACTCCTGGCACCCGAAGTAGAACTGACGACCCACCGACCTGGAACCCTGGTCTGTTCTGCTGAACATGCCTAAAATGCTGGTGCTGGTGCTGTGGTCCTCGGTAAGGAGTCCGCTGCTGAGGTGCTGGCCATCGAGGTGTAGTGAAAGTGGATCCTCTCTAGAATCCACGATATCCTGGTGAATGTCTAGCTGGTGTCTGATGTTGCTGCGCACCAGAACACGCATGTCCTGCTGGTCTCGTTGGAGTCCTTCTTTGACCCCCGCTGATAAGCTCCTCCTCTACTATGATGGCCTTCTAAACAACATCATGAAAGGTTAGAGGCATCGTAATCCTAACCTTTGCATGAATGCTGACATTAAGTCCAAAAAAAAACTTGTTGACCTTAAGTTTCTCGATATTCAGGTGGGGAGCATACCAAAGAAGCTCCATGAAACGGGCCTCGTAATCAGGCACTGTTCGACTTCCCTGTCACAAGGCATTGAACTCGTTGAGCTGACACTCAATGAATTCCTCAAATAAATCCCTCTCCCAGAATCATTCCTCAAACAGTTCCCATGAAACGTCCTCAACTACCATGTTCAATTACAGTAGGAGTGTCTTCCACCATAGAAGAGCGCTCCCCTTCAGTTGAAAGACCCCCATGTGGACCTTCATGTTGGAGGTATAGTCACGAAGTGAAAAACACATTTCCATATTCTCCAACCATGTCTTGGCGGCTACGCCGTCCGGGGCAACAAAGAACTCAGGAAATTTGACATTCTTGAGTTCTCGGTGAATGCTATGAGTACCGACCGAAGCACGCGGTGGACCCTCTAGGGGGGCCGATGCCCTGGCCTCATATCTATCTAAACGACTGATTAGTGCCTTAGACATCTGTTGAAAGGACCTTATCATCCCAACCAAATCACCCACAACTACTTGTTCCTGCCCAAAAACCTGTTCATCTCCCTGGGGGTTAGACCCCTCGGGAGTGGATCCTACTGGGGGCGTCGTGCCTCCTCCCCTAGAACCCCATCATTTTCCTCCATGACATCCTCTAACCATGATTACCTACACGAATACAAGTCAACTTAATTAGAAACATTATAATAAAAAATCAAATCAACAGAATCCGTAGTGATCCCAAGTTGCGGGTCGAACCAAATTTGATACCATATTTAACATCCTCAACGTTAAGACAACATGAGACGCATAACAAATGCTATTTTTTTTTTTGTTCTTTTATTTTGAAAAACAATAAGGTAACAACAACAATAATCAATCCACGAAACTCGATGATGAACACAACACACACAATTCAGGCAACAGACAACATAACAACCTAACATCCTAGCACATCATGCAGCTGGATGCAACATATGAAAATCAATCAAATCAAAATAAAATGACTACCCGCCCATCCTACTCTACAAGGTTAGGACCTCCAGGACACATAAGCAACACTCAAGCCCAGGTTCCCATTGATTTTGACCATTTAAGGTCTCAAACACTCAAGCCCAGGTTCCCATTGATTTTGACCATTTAAGGTCTCAAGGTTGGCGACTGTTCTGGGGAACAAAGAGGCGTCTACAACCCACCCAACATAAGCAAGACAATGCATACTAAGCTAAGGCAATATCAATAAAAAAAACACAAAAGCTTCGATGACCAGTCATAAGAAAATTCTTGACGAGCGAGATACAATCACAATAAAGTTACAAAAACCAATACAACTGTAAATACAACAACATCCCCAATGGGAGGCACAAGACCCTAAGCCAGGGTTCATATGCGTTGTTGATCAACGCATGCAATGATCCAAACTTAAGAATCATGTCACCACGGTGTGATGAGCGTACAAAAATCCCAAGCTCGTTCAAATCTAAACCTTTAACAGCACAACCAACGCGTCAATGTACCAACTTAAACTGTCAGAGTCCTAATACACCAATAACATGTCCATTGATAACAACTTAGGCTGGAATTGAATAACATCTAAAATAATGTAGTTCATTTATAAGATCTCATAAATTCTTGGATAAACTCCAAGAACTATACCTGAATCACTACTCGAAGATCAAATTACATCCCTAGCCCAAACATAATAAAGTGTAAGTCTTGTTGAATCAACTATATATTTTAAGGATCTCTACCTTGTAAATCTATTCACACCCATAGTATCAACATGGCAAGGTGCATTACTTTGTCAAATCACAATGTTTAAGTTAGTTGCTCACATTGTATCACACTCCTATAAATATCTAAAGGTAAAGGCACCTAATCATCATCAAGCAACATTATACCTTCCATTCATTTACATCCCTTTACAACATTCTAAGGAATAGAGCAACTTGTAATTACTAATGCAGGTTACAATTATTCTTAAGCGGATTTTAATAACAACATCGATGAGTTCAAGGGTTCCTTAATTATACCCCTGTCGTAAAAACAATTAAAATTATTGAGAGAATTAACACATTAATCACAATATATATAATTATATCTGCTGCTATACAACTTAACTATTGAGAGACACAAATCACAACAACATAATTAAATAATTAAAACTACTAAAAAGTTAAACACAAATCACAACAACATAATTAAATAATTAAAACTACTAAAAAGTTAATGTAATAATCACAATATACAATTAAACTATTGCAACAATCGTAACCATAACAATCAAATCGCTGTCAGTGGTTCAAATTCTGGCAACGAAACAACACGACTACATCCCCCTCAAGGATCTGGAAGAAGGCGAATAATAGCTGAGTTTAATTAGCTGGCAAACAATTGCTGCAACGTAGCCTCAGTCAACTAAATTGCTGTCAGCACCAACCACTCGTTGATATAACTCCTTGTGATATTATGAGCCTCAGACTAATTAAACAATATCTTTTTCATTTTTATTAAATGGCCTTGTAATTATGCATAGGGTAATAAAGGCTAGGTGCACTTGACCTCGGGGATCCAAAAATTAGAAATAATACACTCACCTGCTACCCACAAGTTGCCAATCTCAACAAGGGAATAATGAATATTGAGTGGCGGTTTAGAATTTGTTGGAAGGCCAAATGTTAGGAAACGAACTTCGCCCCAATTGACATTTCCAAGCTTAGAAATTGCAGAACAAAAATCACAAATGTGCCCTGGCTCAATAATTTTTTATACAAGCACAAAAAACACTGTACCATTGCATAAGGTTTACATGCAAACTCAGTGCCATGTATACAGTTCCATTGCATAAGGTTTACATGCAAACTCAGTGCCATGTATACAGTTACTGCCAGAAATTTTGGCGGAGAGAGAGGGAAAAATCACTGCTCCATTTCGTGGATGGTGTGCAAAGGCCAAGGACACAAATGGACAAGACATGGCAGTGACCCACATGAATAAGGTGGGAGAAACATTAAGAAAAAGATACACTGACAGAGGGAATCACTACTAGGGAAGGAAAATGCTACACAGACCCAGGTTAACTTGCTAACAAGGATCACGAAGACATAATGTGCTTCCCAGTTTGGCAATGGGAAGATGAGATTTACTCTTTTCCTCAATCTAAATCGCTGTTTAGCGTCCATACATGATC